>VDFB02120139.1:0-54249 GCA_007258455.2 Sequoia sempervirens | reverse complement strand
TTTCAATTGTCCCATTGTCACAAAAGATTTATTAGTCTTAATTGGATGAGAATGCACAATGTATTCAATTCCTTCCTTAAACAAGTGATATTGATTATGTTCCCTATAGAAGATTTCTTTTCTATCATATAAGTACAAGCTACCCAACAGAATCCCATAGATATCAAGTGGAACCACATCAAATTCAACCTCATCTATAAACTTATATGTTATTGGAAATCTTAAATTGCATTGCCTTGTTACTCACAATCTGTTATCATTGCACACCCAACCTAATGGATAAGGTTTCTTATGTGGCTTTGTTTTCAATCCCAACTGTTTAACAACGTCTTCTGAAATTAGATTAACTTGAGACCCACTATCTATCAATGCATCAATCTTAGTGTTCTTAGAAATCACCCTTACATGAAACAATTCACATCTTTTGCTATCTTCAGGAACAACATGACTTTTAGAAGTAGAATCACATGAAACATCAATCACAAAATCATTACCAACATAAGCTTTACCTTTCAAACCCACAACTGTTATCTTTGTTTCGTCATCAGAATCTGATCCGAGATCCTGAATGATAGTTGTGGCCTTTTGCTTTCCTTTATGATCCTTAAACCACTTTGGCTTCAATTTCGGATGCAATTTCCAACACTTTGCATCTTCATGCCCTTTCTTCTGACAATGTGAACAAGTAGGCTTTTCACCTTCCTCTTTATTCACAGTAGTTGCTTTCCTCTCCTTACCCTTCTTATTTCCTTTAGTTGCAGGAAAAAATTCCTTCTTTGAATTGAAACTTATGTTCCTTCCACCTGCTTTAATATGGGTTGCTTGTACACACACTTCATCAAAGTTAGATGGATTAAACATCAGGATTGTATGTTTCAAATTTGAATGCAAACCACCTATATACTTTAATAAAGTTTCTTGTGTATAAAGAGGAATAACAAGAGTAAGTGCTTTCTTTTGAAACACCTGTGTATACTCTTGCACAGTTTTTCCTTTACCCTATCTCAGATTTTTCCAGTCCATAATAGCTTGTTGCATATAACCCAAAGGATAAAACTATTTCTTTAAAGCAGAAGTAAACTCACACCAAGATGAGATGATTTTACCGTGCGTGGAAAGATCATCTTGGATCTTACTCTCCCACCAAACCAATGCAGTGCCTCCCATTCGAAGAGTGGCTAGCTGGATTTTGGAAGATTCATCCAAGATCTGTTGAACCCTGCAATACACTTCAATCTACTTAAGCTAGTTATCCAATTTTTCTGTACCCAATTCACCATTATACATAGGCAACTCAAATTTGACATCTAATTTTAATAAAGGACAATTAGATGATTTTTGTGCAAATTTTCCTTGTAAAGAATGTCTTGGAATTTTAGAAGAAGATGAGGAGGACAAAGAAGAAGATGGGGACAAAGGTTCAGGAGGGTCACTACCACCTCCTACTCCTTTACCTTTGTCTTCTTTTGAAGTAGTTTCATTTTCGTCCTTCTTTCTGTTCTTGCGTTTCCTTTTCCTCTGTTGCTCTTTCCTTTCTTGGAAAAGAACTTCCACCATAGCTTTCATTTCAAGAAAATCTTTTTGGAAAGCTTTGTCATCAAGCTCCATAAGGCTTTGTTCAACTCCCATCTCTGATCATGGAAAATTCCTTCATTTTCCAATCTTTGGGTTGAACTCTGTAAGTGCACCTTCTCCATGCTTCAGTTTCAACCTGTTAACATTCACCACTTGCAATTTTCCTGTTAAACTACTTTGATACCAAACTTGATCTGTAAACTAGGACATTAAAGTTTTCCAAAACTTAATCCAATTACAAATTTAATTCCCGATCACAACAGTAATGTGTGATTATGTATCTTAACCATTTAAATTATGACAAATAAAGTTCACTTATACTCTATCCAGATTCCAGAGACATAAGCTAAGAAGCTCAAAGAATCAAAATAATGAAAGAATTATGAGACATAGAAGAAATAGAGAGATCACTCTTGATAACAGAGTTTGCTCAATTTGAGCTACATCACCAGGTCCACCTCTCAATGTTGGACCACTTTATTAAGATTGTCAAGCACCTAAAAATTCCTTCTTACAATTCTCCAAGCTTACAATAGTCTCCTCACAATCTCACTCACAACTCTTTACAATTCTTGGTGTAATATCACCTTGTAAAGTTCTACAAAAATTCCTCAAAAGAGTATAAAATTTTCTCTCAAAAGCATTTGAATGAAAAACTCACACTCCTACCCCCCTTTTATACATAATTTTGCATATGGGGTTAAAAACCTCCATAATAAATAAAATAAAAAATTAACCCCCTCCTTTGGCTTTTATAATTATTAGCCTTACAAAAAACACACTAACTTGTTTATAAAAAAAAAACAATAACTTCCCCATTTTAAAAATAAAATAATCAACTGCCCTTAATAAAAAAATTAAGTTGTTTTTCAAACCCTTGTCATATTTCATCTCAGGCTTATTTGGTTTTAAGTTGTTAAGTTGTTTTTTTATAAAATGGAGGGTTATTTCTTTGTTTTTTTTTTATAAGTTGATTTTTTATTTTTTTTAGGAGATTTGGATCCCACCAAATCCAGTTGGGATCCCACAAAATCCGATGGATTTTTGTGAGATAAAATAAGCCTCCACGCTTTATTTTTAAAAATAAAGCATGGTACGTGAATTTTGTGAGATTTTTGCCACATCACCTACAATTTCCATGTCACCATCTAGTCAACTGCCATGTCACATGTTGACATCATCATTTTGACTGGCTCTATTTTGCTCATATGGACTTCATTTTTGAAACCGAAGATAGTTCCAGAATCAACACGATGAGCACTACGACTTGGTGTCATTTTTTCTTGTATTTGAGACAATCAAATTTTCACCTTTTTGGACACCTGATTTGCCTATTTGACCAAACCTTTGACTAAACATAACTTCTGCATACATACTCCTTTTGAGCCTATTCAAGTTGTGTTAGGATCGTGTCAATGAGCTCTATCCAATGATGTCGGTTCTGAGAGATTTTAAGACTGTGATCTTTTTTAGTTTTTTGGATCCTCTTGGATCAATTGGTTTTGTGGAGTGTAGATTGGATCAAGACAGACCTTTACTCATGAGACACGAGTCTTTTTTATGGTAGTGTGTATGGTGCAAGAGCACCAACCTTTCCTATGTTTTCCATTAAGTTTCTTTTAGGCAGTGTGTGTTAGGGTGTTGTGTGTTAAGTCCATGAGTTCAAATAAGGTCCTAAGTGACCATTCTATGGTGCTTGATCAACTTTGAGAGGCTTATGTATTCATTTTGTAAGAATTGTTTATCCTATGGAAGGGATTGTCATAGTTGACAAGGTGGTTTCAAGGGTGGTAGTATGTTTTTTTCTTGATTAAGTCTTGTTTCCTAGGTAAATAAGGTCTCATTAGACCATTTGTACTAGTTTAGGTGATCAAGATGGTTAAAAAGAGAAAAAATTGCAAAGTATGTAATGATGTTGTTATACAATTATGTAAAAAGTGTGATTATGACCTCCAACGGTCATGAGAGGTTTAAAAAGTAGTTTTAAGGTAGTTGTACATTGGTTTGATGAGGAGAAGCCTTTAAAAAGGCATGACAACTCATTTGTAATGTTGGCTCGAAGTTTGAAGAATTGGCAATAAGAATTTTTTGAGTTTTCATTCATTTTATGAGTTCCACTCACAGTTTGTAGATTTGTATGGACCCATACAACCAGATTTTATTGTGTAATGATTCATATGATGTAAAGGCCTGTGTTAGCATCATTTTGTATCAAGTTTGAAGAAATTTAATTGAGTTTTGTAGTGGCAATCTCTATTTTCCTGTGACATGGCAAGGATACCCTATTTTGAGGGTTTTTTGAACAAGAACATGTTTTAAAGGGACCTTACACCGATTGTACCTACTGTAACTAGTGTAACGGGCCCTAGAAATTTTGTGTAGGTTGTAGGTTGCATGACTAGAGTTGTGGAAGAGGAATATGGGAGATAAAGTTGTTGTTTTGTGAAGAAAAACACATGAAAATGGAGCCCTCAGCCTAGGGTTTGTGAAAATCAATGAGTGTGGAGTTTTTTTTCAACTTTTGAGCATATTGGGATCAAAATAAACATGTCTGAGTTAGTGGCATGGTCTGGAAGGTTTTGCAAGTGTGACTTTTAATAAACCCTCTTGACTTGGCGTGAAATTGAGGGTTTTGGATTTTTCTATGTTGGAGGTGTCAACCCTGGGTGTTTATTGTGGTTTTAGAGGTTTGAAGGCATAGGAAATTCTTCCCCAAGGTTTCAGGGGTCTATGTCAAGTTTAAAGGGTGGTTGTTTTATAAATTAGGCCTAATCAGCCTAATTAGGTCAGCGTAGAAGGGGTGATTTTAGGAGATTGGTACAAAAGAATTATATCTGAATTTGGGATATGTGTTACAACTCTGAAATGGGTGTCTGAGTCCTTCATATGTTTGTCAGATGTCTTGGAGAATATTTGAGTTAATGGCCAAAAATTGAGTTTGCACTACTACTAGGATTCAAGGGTGAAAGTGAGAAATCTTGCTTTTGATTGTTGTCACACTTTGAGAATTTTTTGAATTGATCAAATAGGTCATTTTAATCTTGTTAGATGCCTCTTGAAGGAAGGTTGTCACTTTGAATGTGGTTGAGCCTCCTGGTTTTGCATCAGGTGTAATTCTTGATAGATTAAAGACTGGTTTTGCATTATGTGTTTCAGCTGCACCATCATTACCAACATTCTTGTTTCTTTGCCAGAATTTAGGTTTCTCATTACTATTATAGTGGTTGGAGGAGTTTGCTGAGTTGTTTCCTTCATTATATATTTTTAAGACTCCTCTCTTAACCAAGGCTTCTTCAATTTTGGTTTTATTTTCTATCATCTTCTCAAAGCTGGGTGGACATTGTAATTCGAGTCTATAGCTCATCTCATCATTTAGATTGTCAATGAAGATTTCCATCTTTTCCTTTTCAAATATAGGATGAGTATATCTAGCAAACAATCTTCTCCATCTATGTAAAAATATGAAGAATGATTCACCCTTTTTTTGTTTTGTGTTGCAAAGATCTTTCATGGTTATCTCGTGTTGGATATTGTATGAGTATTGAGTGATGAATTTATTTACCAGCTCTTCAAAGGACCTAATACCTAGTGGGAGTTTTGAAAACCATTCCATACAATGGACACCCAAACTTCATGGAAACAATCTCATCAAATAGGTCTCTTCATTTGCAAACTCCAAACTCATGGTGTGAAATTCTCTTACATGATCTATAGGATCATATTTTCCATTGTACTTGTCATATTTTGGAAGATCACAGTTTGGTGGAAATGGTATCATGTTCAAACTTCTATCAAAAGGATAAGGGAAAATTTCTTGCAGCAAATATCTTTTTGTGGTTCCTCTTTGCATGTCTTGAATATGTGTTTGAAGATTTTGTATTTTTTGGGTCAAAGCATTCATTGGATTACTATTTCGTGAATCAGCCTACATCCTCTTGGGAGTTCCTTTCAATTGGTTAATGTCAAAGTCATTGAGAAGTTTCACACCTTGGTTTTCTAGGACTAAAAAGTATTTTTCTCCATATTTTTCTAGAACCTTTTCCATGAACTTGTGGAATTTGGGATCTTGTTGAGCTATTTGAATGTCTTCATCTGTGATTTCATCTATTTTAGGTTGGTGGAATCTATGAAAGGGATTTTATTCACCTTCAACCATGGTGGTTTGTGTCTTAATTTCCTTTTCTTTGAGTTTTTGTTTTAGAGATCTTGTTAAATGGGCATGCATATGATAAATGTTTTTCTATAACTTTGATCTTGGTTTAGGAGTGCCAAGGAAATACCTAAGTCAAATAGAATGATGGATTCTATTGATGAGACTAAGGTGATAAATCTGATGACAACATGTTGTTTCATGATGAAGGATGATAGAGCCTGATGATGAAACTCAACTAACAATCAGGTGATAGGTTTGATGATTTAGGCACTTTAAGATGGTAGATCCAAGTTTAGTTGATGGAATTTCACTTGCAAAATCTAGTTTCTTCAAGTTTAAACTGCTATGGTGATAAGGAATGATCTGTATTCTGGAAAAAGTGCCTAAATCTAGTGTTAATTATCTAACAGACATTCAAATTAGGTATATGCTTGTGAATTAGTTGGATGCACTAAAATAGGGACCAAGTGCACTAAAAGATGGTATAGATGTGCCAAAATAGAGACTAGATGTTGTAGACTATTCCCTAGATGTGCCAAAATAGGAATTAGATGCTCTAAAAGATTTGACAAATGTGCTGGAAAAAGACCCTAGATGTGTTGAAAGATGTTACAAATGCATTGGAAAAGTACCTAGATGCACTAAACTACCCCTCTATATGTGCTAGAACAGAAAGTTGATGTGTTGGAAACTAAGGTAAATGCACCAAAACGTGGACTAAATGTGTTGAAAGATGAAGGAAATGCGCTAGACAATACCCTATATGCACTGAAAGATGTGATGAATGCACTAAGAGAAGCCAGAGATGCACTAGACTACCCCTAAAGATGGTTCAAGTTATCTGACAGATGTTTGACCTAGCTCTGTGGTGGAGTATCAGGTAAATGCACTAAACAAATTTACAAATGTGTTGGAAGATGGGACAAATGCACAAAAAATTGGACTCAATGCATTGAAAGGTATGATAGATATTGAAATAGAAACCAGATGTGCTAGAGTATGAGCTAAATGCACTAGAAAAGAACTCAGATGCGCTAGACTATGGACCAAATGTGCCAAACTATGAACTAAATGTGTTGAAACATGGAGTGTTTGTGTTGGAAAATAAGTTGTATGCACTGAAAAATGAGCCAGATGTGCTAAAATAGGCCGCTAATGCACTAAACTGGAAATGGTCACCATTTTTGAAAGGTTTTTCTGGTTTTTCTATTTTTGGATCAATGAATTTGAAGGTTTCAAGTGAGTGATCTTTTGAACAGTGAGTTTGCTTGGTTTTATTATTTGTGGACCATGTGAATTAAGTGTTTTTAATGGATGGTCTCTTGAAAAATGATTTCAAACACATCAGCAAGTTGTAAAATAGTTGTTTCACCCTATGAACTAAACAATAAGTGTATGTTCAAGGATTTGGTCTGATCCCTTTGATTTCCACAAGTATTAAACAATAGCAAATAGATCAGTCACTTTTCTAATGTCAAGGGTCATTTATAATATCGTGGACCACATCTTAGAACTACGTTAGCTCACACAGTCGTGTCACCCCCTAGAGGGCGCCCGTGTTTTTGCCTTTCCCAGGTTTTAACCAAAGTTGAATCCTCCACTTTTGGTTAGTAATCCCTGGTAGTTATATGGTGAGTATCTTGGGGGAAAATTCTTCCATCCCCTTGCACTGTGAATATTAAAAATGTTTGGAAACTGACTTAGCTGGCTACTACACTTAAAGTTCTTACTAAGGGTTTCCATTTGGTGCGGAAAATGATAAACTCCCTCAAGAGACCTCCCAACCTTTAGAAGAAAGGCTTTGGGAATGGTTATTAATGCACACTACCGTTGATTGGGAGTTTCCTCGCAATCACGTTTGATTATAGTCGGTTGGAATAGTTGGCTTTAGCCGTTCCCACTTAGGTCATTCTTGTAGGGTGAGTACTTTTTCCCACTATGACAAGCCTTCTAAAGGTGCTATTTCAATAAATGAAAGAGAGAGTCTAGAATTATGGTCACCTAGTGAAGGGGAGAGCATAAACCTATCACTTTACAAGTGCAGTATACATGGTGTTCATTAACCTTCTAATTAAACTACATGACTAATTTAATCAAAGGAAATCAAAAATTAACCCCAGCCCCTACAAACACCATTAGTAGTTTTAGATAATTGTCTTTGGAAGTGTTTAAATCATCTGCAAAACAAAAAGACATTGATTAGTTCCCATAATTTTAAGTTTCTACAAATAAAACTAAATGTGTTAAAACATAAACCATATGTGCTAACAGATTAACTAGATGCATTAATAAATAGACTAAATGTGCTAATTTGGAAAGCAAAAAATGGAAACCAATGTCCTGTATGCACCAGAAGAGCAACCAGATGCACTGAAGCAGGGCCTGGATGTGCCAAAAGAGCAGATAGATGCACTAGAATAGGAACCAAATGCACTAAAAGAGGAAACAAATGTGCTAAAAGATGCTTTAGGTGTGCTACATCGAAATTAACGATCAAACCTATAGACAAAAACTTGCTAGAAAATGTTAAAAATGGGGCTGAGCCCCACGATGGGCACCAAATTTATGTGATGCATAAAATATGTGAATACAAAAGTAATACAACACAATCAATGAAACATTATATTAGAAAATTCCAATAACAATCTAATCAAATTGAAAGAACAAACTCTCTAAAGTCGTCCCATTGTTCTCTATCTTCAAGGATTTTTCAATTCAGTATGTGGCTCACAGATTGTGTGTATGCACAAGACTTGTCAAATGACAACCTGAAGAACAAGATGCTAGAAATGCAATAAAATTTCTACATGATTGATTGCTAAATTATATGTTGTAAATGATTATGCTAAGATTGTGATAATGCGATATTGATAATGAAAATGTTATGACACAACTATAGTAATTTAAGATGCAGCTAATGGTAAAGCCATGATTTGAAATAAGTGATGCTAAATGCAAATGCTAAAATACTCAATGCTAATACTAAGCTCACAATGAAATTTCTACAAAATATACTTTTTCTCAATTATCTATATGAAATGCTATAAATGAGGTTGTATTTATAGATTTCTCCAAGGCATAAGATGATGTGGCAGGATTAAATGGTCGGGATTTTATTTGGAGAGATGAATGGTTGAAAGTGAAGAGGTTAGAGAGAATCAAGGAGAGTGTTCCCTTTAGTGGAACAAATTTCCAAGTGTGAAGAGAATCAAATGAAGGAGAGAGCTAAGTGTCTCAAAATTGGCTATAATTTGTTAAGATAAATGCCAATTTAAATATTAAGAATATTTATTTTCATGAGACACACGATGAGGTGGAAGGTGAGAAGTTAGTAGAAATGTGCTCAAATTCAAATATAAAATTTGAATTTAATAAAAGGGAGTTAATTAAATAAAACTAACTAATTAAAGTTGTGTATTTAATTAAAACATGAAGAAAGTGATTTAGAATAGGAAGAAATAAAGAAGGTGAACTATATAAATAAATTTTGCAATTTATTTATAAGTAGAATAATTAAAGATTTATTAATTAAATAACTTGTATTTAATTAATTTCCTCTAAACCAATTTTAGGTGTATACACCAACAAATAAGAATGTGATAGGATCTAAGTGGGTTTGTAGGAACAAGGTGAATGAGGATGGAAAAATTGTCAAAAATAAGGCTAGACTTGTGTGTAAGGGATACTCACAAGTGGAAGGAATATATTTTGAAGAGACTTTTACTTTGGTGGCAAGGATGGAAGCTATTAGAATGTTTTTGGATTTTGTAGCATATAAACACTTCAAGGTATATCAAATGGATGTGAAGTCTACAATCTTGAATGGTGAACTAGAAGAAGGGGTGTACATTAAACAACCAGAAAGATTTCAATTATCAGATGATGCTAATATGGTCTGTAGGTTTAAGAAGGCATTGTATGGACTCAAATATGATCCAAGAGCTTGGTATGCAAGGTTAGATAAGTACTTGTTCTAGCAAGGATTTAGAAAAGGTACTAAGGATAGCAACCTTTATATCAAAGTTGAGGGAGAACAAATACTGATTGTGATAATGTGTGTGGATGAAATTATATTTGGAGGAAATGAAGGTATGTGTAAGAAGTTTTCAGAGGAGATGCAAAGAGAGTTTGAGATGTCAATGTGTGGGGAGAAGAATTTATTCCTTGGATTACAATTCAGTCAATTAGAAAAAGATATTTTCATTTCTCAATCAAATTATGTCAAGGAAATGTTGAAGATGTTTGGAATGGAGGATTCTAAAATAGTGTGTACCTATATGGTTGTTAGTTGTAAGTTGAACAAAAATGATGAATCTTCTAAGGATAATTAGAGCAAGTACACATCAATGATTGGTGGACTGCTATACCTAACTACTACTAGATTGGATAGTATGCATGCTATTTTTCTTATAGTAATATTTCAAGAAGATCCCAAAGAATCACATGTTGCAGCAGTTAAAAGAATATTTAGATACTTGAAGGGAGCTTTGGAATTTAGTTTATGGTATCCTAGAGATATTCATTTCTCCTTGAGTGCATATAAAGATGAAAATTGGGTAGGATGTATAGATGATATAAGAATTACAAGTGGAGCTTCTTTCTTTCTTGGTAGCAGTTTCGTTTCTTGGCTGAGAAAGAAGTAGGATTTTGTGTCATTATCTAGTGTAGAGTTTGAATATATTGCAATGACATCATGTTGTACATAGGTTTATGGATGAAGCAAACATGAAAGGATATCAGAGTATCTTATGATGAACCAATTTCTATCTTGTGTGATCACACAAGTGCTATCAAAATTTCAAAGAGCTCAGTAATGCATTCAATAAAAAAACATAACTCTATTTGGTATCATTTTCTAAGAGAGAAGGTTGCAAATAATGAGGTGAAGTTGGAGTATGTGCCTACAAAGGATGTAGATATCTTTACCAAGTCTCTTCTTAAAGATACTTTTGAGTATCTTAAGGTAGTGCATTTTTCCAGGTGAGCATTCAAGTCTATACATTCTTGGTCCTAGGTTGATGATGAAGGCTACCTCTCAAGGGGAGTAGGTACACTAGTAGAATTTTGCAAATAAATGACTATGTGACTAAAAATTTTAGTCACAACAACGAAATATGACTAAATTCTACTCATTACTTGCAACACAAGTATAAATGACTAATTTGATCATGGGGTAAAAAACACAACTAAATAATTAATCACACAAATAAAAATGACTAAATAATTAGTCACACAAATAAAAACTAGACAATATAATATTAAAGTGGATAATAAAAAAAAATCGAATTGAGGGAGTGGGTTGTATTATAATATAATATAATATAATATAATATAATATAGTATTATAATATTATATTATATTATAATATAATATAATATTATATTATATTATAATATAATATAATATTATATTATATTATAATATAATATAATATTATAATATAATATAATAATATTATATTATATTATTATTATATTAAATATATGTATTTTATAATATTATATAATATAATGCCAGCAGATTTTCCCACTAGATTTTCCTGTGCTTGCTAAAAACTAGTTTTAAAATGGAATCCAACAAAAAAAACTACAGTGCATAACCCGCTTTTGCACGATAATAATTATATTAGATTATATTATAATATAATATGATATAATATAATTTGTTTCCATGATAATATATAATATAATATATATAATAATATATATTATAATATTTTACCTATCTTGTTTTCGTGTTTCACCTAGATCCATTGCTCTTGTAATGCCCTGCCAAGGAACCCCAGAGGACAAAGCAAAAGAAGACTAAATAACCAAACATTTTTTTTTAAAGAAATAGCAGTGAACTGCATAATATATCATAACATACAAACTAATCCTAAGTCCTCTAAGGTTCCATGACTATGCTACTAACACAACTTTAACAAGATCTAGAACTATAGTTAATTAAAACTATTATGTTAACATGATTATACAAGTAAACAAGTACATTTCAACCCACCACATTAAATGATTAAATAATATGAGTCTCCATAACATATTATCAAATAAACAACATGAAAGAACATTTATCAATATCTAACAAGTGTAAATAAAAATTACATTTCAGGAGAGTACATAACAACTTGTTACATTGTTACATTGGTTGCAATAATGCTTCCCTGAATACAATTGGGAAGTATACATCAGTATTACAATACATGACACATCTGATACACAAGTCTAATACAAAAACAAGAAACTATCTCCCTGAACTAGAACACGAACTAAAATTTGTTACATGAGGTTCCTCCTTCACACACATGAACAACATCAAGGGAAACCCAATGGAGGAAAAAACACAAACCACCTGAACATGTGGAACCCTAAGGTCCACCCCCGTGCTAGGAGATAACATAAGATCCCACAAAAAATAGTTAAGAAGACAAAAGGCTGACATAAACAAGGCTAAACATGACTCCAAAACAATACTACAACAACATTAACATCACATAAATAGATACATCACTTCCAAAGGCATACACACAAAAAAAAGGGAAAATAAAACTAGGGAATGCTAGACTGCAATAGGGAAGAGTGTCACCGCATAGCTTGATATGGGTTACCCCTGTGGATCTTCCTAGGCCCCGACCCTCATCGTGGGTTGATTGATATATTGCTCAAGTATGAATGGTAAAAAAACATAAGTGAAGACAGCCTCAATGCCTATATTGCAAAGACATGGGTATAGAGGAGGTACAACTAAATGAAGCCTAAGAGTAAGATGCTTAAGGTAATCTATAAATCTTGGCACTTGAGTAGACATAAACATTTCTTACTAAATCAACTGAATAAAAAGAAGATTATGGAATACCAAGAAAACAAATAGAAGATATATAATGGAATCACTTTATCTTCCTTTTCAAAATAAAGCTCAGATAAAGAGGAAATGCTAGCATACATATATCAAGATTTCTTCTACAACAATTATTAAATAAAATTTCATTATTAAGAACAATTACACAAATACACACAAAAAGAGGGATTCGTTACATGCATCGACAATGTTCTTATGGATATTATTGTTGGTGCTAAATGAATCAATCTAAAAAATAGGTGTGCACTATAAAAATTTAAAACAAAAGCAATTGGTAGGTGTAAGACCAAGTTCGCAACCTTCACCAATATCCTCATTGCTTGTGCCACGATGGAAGCTTTGGAATAGGGTATGTGCATCCCTCAAGGATATTTGATAGAGAAATTATGTGAGATATTGTAGTTGCCACTGTGCTGGTAGACATGGATGCAAAATGTGAAAGCATGGACAAGGCATGCAAATTGTTTGATAGAAAGCCACAAAGAGATGTCATCTCAAGAAATACGATGATTGCAGAATGGGAATAAAATAGATTTTGCAAGGCAACTCCCAAAATCTTTGATTTAATGAAGCACCCTAAATTGTAAGCTTTGCCTGTGCTCTAGGCTCATGTAGTTATGCAGGTGGATGAGGGTTGTGAATAATTCACACATCAATAATCCATTAATGCATTACTTATGTAGTTGATCATTAGGTGTGCATGGTTGAACTTCAATTTTGATATGCATTTAATCGAATGCCTACAAGGTTCCTATGCAACAACATCAACAATATAAATGAACCTCAAACAATGTATATGTAGTGAATCATCAAATATTATATATATGCACTGAATCTACATGATATAACACCAACGATTTACAACTATATTGCATGTTATTCAAACTTCCAGTAATAGATCTTTCCATCGAATGAAGTGCAAACTAATAATGCATGGAAAATATACAATGCATTCTATTCAAGTATTGAGAGGAGAGTGCCTCAAAAATATGTTGACTCTAGAAATACTACCATAATAGGAGGTGTGCATAAGAGATTTGCCTAAGGGCTTAAGAAACTTTTGAGGAAATGCAAATGGCTGATTAAAGAGTGCGCTCTAAATGGGTTGAGCAAGACACCATATGCCAAACAAATAATGCATATTCATCAAACTAAAAGCATCAACTGTAGTCAAGACTAAATAATACATAGTATGATTTTAATCCTAAAATAAATAGCTTCCGACTTAGTATTTGTTATAAACGGTTGGTGAGGAATGGTTCTACTGTAGAAATGCAAATTTCTTCATGTCTAATATGTTGTATAGCATAAATGTTTAAGGACGAGGTTGATAGGTGAAGGACATAAGCATAAATCAACTATGAAGTGTGTGATAATAAATGGACAATGGACAAGAATGAGCATAGGGTAGGCTTTTACTAGAGATAGGAGGAATTAAGCTTAGCCGCGGTTACATGATGCAATTTGAAAGACACTGAGGGAATCACATGTATCAAAAATTTTGAGATGTCGATTTATTAAGCAGTAGATACTAAGACTAGAATGAAATATTCATCAACGACCTCTTTATTTCTCAATTCTACTCTACTACAGATTACTTATTAATATCACTGCATGAAGCTAGTTACACAGAGACAATAAAACTAAATCTTGCCATGAAGGTAAGGTGCAAAGCCTACTTCTGATCGCTTTCCTCGAACCCTATTTATTTCTCAGCCTACCTTTCCAACTTGGTACTCTTATCTACATCCAGATGTTCTTCCCCAATAAATTTTCCAATCTTCTCCCAATTTTTCCAAAGTTCACAGCTTATGAAATTTTCTTGCAGAGAGGTTACTTTTCTTCCTCCCCCTGAAAATCTCTCTAAAAGGGATATTTATTTACGAAAAGGAAAGTTGTTTTATTTTTGAAATCCAAAAACCAAATAAGATCTCAAAAATCTCCAATAAAACATAAAGTTTCCATTTGACAATCAGTTTGAAGTTGTAGACATCTAAATTTAATCACTTTCATATGATTAAATTTACTGTCTTTCTGTCTATCGTGTCAATATTAATTTATTAAAGTAATATTACACCTTTCATCTCGTATCGGTAAAGTATGTAATTTAATAATTAATACTTTATCTTCCACCTTATTCCTCTCTAAATTAAATAAATACGCTAATTTATTTAATTTAGTCATTTTCTCCTTTTGATTTAAAATTAATTTAAAATTCCTCACTTTCTCTCTCCTTGTCACATCCTCCATAACCTTGCCCTAATCTAAATTAATTTAATTAATTCATGATTATGATGTGCATCCTCTTAATCAGAGATTAATGTCACATCCTCCTACATTTGGCACTTGCCTCTAATCTTCCATTAATTAGCCTAATCAAATGTTTGCACAACCTTAACCAAGGTCATTAGCCTTTTTTAGCACCACTTTTTGGTCAATTCTTCATTTTTTCCTTTTTGGATATTGACTCTCCTTCCCATGAGAATTTTTAATTCTCATTTTTGTCTTTCCAAGGCTTCTAGAACCTTGGACTTGTCACAATCTCCACATGTGACCAAATCCCACCTTTTTGGAGCCCACCTTTTATCCTCTAGATCCTCCTAAGAATGTGAATTTTTAATTCACATTTATATCCCCAACCACCTTTCCTTTTCCCATGTAGATTTTTGAGGAATTCCAAAATTCCTCAAATGTCTCTTTCACTCCCACTTGGGGACAAGAAATCCCTTTTTGTGGAAATCTCCTCACTCTCCAAAGTGCATGTCCTTTTTTCCACCTCATGTACCTCCTTGACAACTCATTTCCATCTCATATACCCTTTGTCCACTTCATCCTCCACATGTCAAGATGTGAGGCTTTGTGGGTTCTCAACCCATCATAGCCCTTCATCTTGGCCTTATTGGAGCAATCTTGACCGTTGAATTCTCTAGAGAATTCAAATTCTCCTATAAATACCCCCTCCTTAAGGGCATTTTCAACACTTGAATTTTCATAACTACATGCTGCTAATTTACATCCTCAATCCTTTGCCATCATTTAGCTATCTCTCTTGATCATATTGCACATTCAATCTTGCATTTAGTCATTCAAGCAATCATCTAAGGAGCACACAAATCATTCCAAGCAAGGGCCAATCAAGGAGAAATCAACAGCAAGGAAGGTGAAATCATTTGTGTCTTATTTTGTCCATTTTCCTTATTGTTTATCACTCTTTTGGCTAATCTTGAGGTGTCCTTGGTCTTTTATCACTTGCATTTCTTAGTTATTTTGCATATTAGAGAAGGATAAATTCCAAGGTATACATTTCTGGCACGCCCGGTGGGACCCACAAAAGGGTCATGCATTTAACCTCCCCTTTTGGTTAAGAATTTTGTAGGAAAAACTCGTAGAAAGGCGGCAGCGCCCCCATTTTACAATAGAAAGGCAGTAGCGCCCTCTTGGCCACTGCAGAAAGGTGGCAGTGCCCCGTGTTTAAAAATTTATCTTATTCTAACACGTTTGTTGTCTTTAGGAATACATTTAGAGGGCTTTTCTAACACTATTTTTGCAGGGGGAGGGGCACAACTAACTATTTTTCTTAAAAATTTGACAAAGGTTGTTACAAAAAGGCGGTAGCGCCCTTCTGTTCACTGCAGAAAGGCGGCAACGCCCTGATTTCACCGCAGAAAGGCGGTAGCGCCCCGATTTCGCTGCAGAAAGGCGGTAGCGCCCCAAAACAGTATAGTTTGGAAGGTAAAACAACCATTTTAGACTCGTTTTTGCTTCCATTTTTTTTGCTATTTTCAAGTAGTAACCCTCTAACACTGTTTTGGCAAGGATATTGGCATTTTTTGCTAACATTTTGCAGCGTATTGTGGTGTAATTTAACCAAGGATGAAGAAGAAAACAACTAACATTTGTTTGCAGGGTCCTCTACTTGATCAAATTTTCAAAAAAAAAAAAAAATTATCTTTTCTACTTTCGAACATAGTCTAATTAGGGGGATTAAACTTCATTGCTTGCTGTGATTGTTTATTTTTGTTACCCAAGGGGGCATTGATTTATTTTCACTTTCCCCTTGCACTTCATGTGAGCCTGGGGAGTAGATGGAAATAATTAGTGTCTTCTTTTTAGTGGGACCTGCTTGGGGATTTCATCACCCCAAGGGACGATTCCAACCACGTGTACCGGCGGGGTATATAAAGGGGGGAGAACGAAAGTTGTACCCCAATCCAGTAGCATCGTAATTGGCAGAGCGTCGAAGCTAGGGTGATACCTAGATAGACATGAAGAATTGATCTGAGCCTTTCAGTATCTCGTTGGGGTTCCCGACTCACGCTTGTGACAGACTAGTGTTCACGGTTGTGCCTCACGTACCGAGAGTATATCAAGGACTCCCTAGAAGCATTGTGTATCCTAGATTAAGACTTTGTCTTGCCATACCCTTAATATTAATCATAGGATTGTGCTTGCTTGAGGTGTTTTCTTGTGAAGAATCTGTTAAATTTTTGATACTTTGGCCTTACTTCATCATTTTGTGTCCTTGCCATAGCCATTGCCATCAAAACCAAACACTGCCTTACTGCAAAAAGGCAGCAGTGCCCCTGATTTCACTGCAGAAAGGCGGCAGGGCCCCTGATTTACTACAGAAAGGCGGCAATTCCCCTAATCTCACTGCAGAAAGGCGGCAGCGCCCCTGATTTCACTACAAAAAGGAGGCGGTGCTCTTGGTCTCACTGCAGAAAGGCAGCAGCGCCCCTGATTTCACTGCAGAAAGGCGGCAGCGCCCCTATTTCATTGCAGAAAGCTGTCTACACCCCCGATTTTGCTGTCAACCCCCTGATCTTTGCTGCTAAGGGGTGGATTTGCCCTCCTAAACACCCGAAATTACCCCAGTTGGATTCATTTAACTTCTAAATCACCATTTAATCATCCCCAACCATTACCTTATCATCTTAAGCCTCTGTTTTGTCATTCTAAGCCTCCTGAAACCTCCATTTGATCTGTTTAAACCTCCATTCTATCACTCCAAATCTTCATTAACCATTATAAATCCCCATTCACTCTCCACAAATCATCTTTAATCCACCTTTTACATTTTAATTTTCCATTCACAAGTCCATACCCTCACCTAACAAACATCACAACTCTACCATTCACATCACCAAACGCCACCCAGAGCCAAACCGTCCTAACCTTGTATTACAAAGTGGTTACCTAAATTGACCATAGCGCTTGAGCTTGATTATTAGTCTTTAACTTTGACCCCAATCAACTTGTCTCCATCTCGAGGTGAATTCGGTGGCGTAAGTTATCATCCTCGACCTAATCAATCCATTCCTATCTTAAGGTGGATTCAGTGTCGTAGTCACCCTCTTAATCAATTAAAGCTCTTGGTTGTTAAGGATAACTTCCTTTGATCAAACTCAAGGTCTCCCTCTCATCTTTTACCATCCAATCAAATCCAAATCCAAATCCAAATCCAATCCAATCAAATCCAAATCCAAATCCAAATCCAATTCAATCAAATACAATCCAAATCCAATCCAATCAAATCCAATCGAATCCAATCCAATCTAATCAAATCCAATCCAATCAAATTCAATCCAATCCAATTAAATCCAATCCAAATCCAATCAAATCCAAATCCAAATCCAATCCAATCGAAATCTAATCCAATATATCCCAACAAAATATGATCCAAATCCAAACCCCATTCAAATCACACCTTATCCAATCACAACCAAATCATTTGACAAAGGCATTAATCTCCTTATCCCGCATTTGCATGCCCGTTCAGACCCGTTCACAGGCAAAGAAAATGGCTAACCATCAAGCTCAAAATTCCCAATCGAACAACCCTCAAGATCCCAAAAACACAATCAACGTCCCATCAGATCCTAACAAGGGTACCAACATCACTCATGATCCCCATAATGGTACTTCATCTCACTCTAACACTGAGAATCAGAATAACTCGCCACATGGAGAAGAGAGTATGGTTAATCAACCTGAACTCACACTTGAGGAACATTTTAGTAATCCCGCCAATGTGCAAATGATTGACCGTTTGCTTGAGAAACATGGGGAAGAAATCCTGGCCCACTTAATTGAGAAGGGTGTTAAACCCCCCTCCAATGTTGACTTGTCCAAATATAGGGGTGCCCCATCTAACATACTCCAAGAGTCCTAAAATGCACCCGAAGGTTCATACTTTTCCAATGTTCCTCCTGTTGAGGGTTGGCATCAACCTAAATTTGGCAATGTCGTTCTTTATCAGGTTAATTATCCCCCACACGCTTCGACCTCAGCTATAGGTGGACCTCAAGTACTGGATCCCAATAATCCTTTTGCTTACGACATGCCACAAAGTGTTCCACAACCTCCTCCATTAACGTTAACAACACCCCCTTCTTCCAACCAACCTCTAGTCAACATTGAGGGCACCTCCTTTGCCACATCGCTTCCGCCTCCTGGGACCACCAACATACCACCTCAACAAGTTCACCAATCTATCATTCCACCTTAATTACCTCCACAAGGCACACCCCAGCTGAACATTCTGAGCGGTATCCAACAAACCCCTTTACAAAACATGCCTACGCTACCTCCGCCATCTCATTCGCAACAATCTATACACAATGCTTTGGCCTCTTCACAACAACCATCCTACCAATCACAAGGAAATCCATCTCAACCTACTGCCCAAACCATATCTCCCTTTCTCACATCCCTTTTGCGTCCAAAGGTCCAACCACAACACAATATCCCACCTCAGTCCATACCACACCCGATGTCACAACAACAACCTCCCCAACACTACTATTACCACAACCAACAACAATTTCCCCAACAACCGTGTTACATGACCTCTCAACCATCACAACAATACCCCCAATACCAACAAACCAACACGCAACGTCCCATCCAAGCTCCTCAACAACCTACCCCACACTTTTACTCAACAAATTCATATTATGCCCCACAACAACAACCCCCATATCAAAAAAATCCCCCATCTTACTAGCAAGCCATGTCATCATCCAACCATCCAAACTCGTATTTCAACAATACGACACCCTTTCAGCAAGATCCCTCATCTTTCTATCATCAATATCCCCCCAATCTACCACCAGCTAGCTCGGATTTGTTGGAAATCAAAGTCGTACTTAAGGATCTTCAAGCTGGGACTACAAAACAATCATTCAAATTTGAAGATATATGCCCATATCCGTTTGATCCCTCCATCTCATTGGTCCCATTTCCTAAACATTTCAAGATTCCAAAATTTGACAAATACAAGGGAGACAAAGACCCTAAGGCTCATTTGTAGGAGTTTTATTCACAGTGTCAAGAAGTCATGTATAGTGATAACTCTCTTACGCTTGTTCCCACGGAGCCTAGCAAGCCATGCCCTAGATTGGTTCATGACTCTTGAAAAGGGGTAAATAAAAACTTTTGCAGACTTATCAGAGAAGTTTGTATCCTACTTCTCTTTCAATTTTCAGAAAGATACAGACACCTTAGATCTCCTAAAAGAGAAACAACGTGATGGAGAAACCTTTACCAGCTACCTCCAATGGTGGCATGCATTAGCTAGTCGAATGAAAAATCCTCTGAAAGAAAAAGACATGGTCACCCTTTTTCATGGAAAATTATCATCCTAACATGGCCCACAATTTTAGACTACACTGTGTCACCACTTTCGCCGAGATAGTGGAAAAGGGACCTATCCTTGAACGTGCCCTTATTGCCAAAGGACACATCAAAATACACAGTCATGATAAAGAATGGTCATTTGGAGATAAACCACGATTCTAGAACAAGAACAAAAATGTAGTGAATGACGAAGTGATAGACACCAAACATGTCCAAGTGGCTAATGCATCCCAAACGCAACAACAGTCTATACCCAATGCCATATCCATACCACGGGGGGCACCTCGTCCCTCTCAACAGTCAAAACAAAGAAATCAAGGGAATACCAAACGTCAATACGCTCAATTGGGTGAACCCTTGAGTGTTGTTTTTTAATAAATTGCTACAAATCAATTACCCCATCACATACCTTGTCACCAAACCATTCGATGAGTCCAAACCCAAGCCGGCATGGTTTAAAGATAATGAGTATTGTGACTTTCATAAAATCAAGTTGCACTCCTTGAATAAGTGTCAGGGTTTAAAAAATTATGTCCAAGATCTCATCGATCAAGGAGATATCAAGGTTGACCCTAGTCAACCTTCGTCGTCCAATGCTCAACTGCAAATCTATCAAAATGCCTTCCCAGACCATAGTCAAGGTCCTAGCACCTCCAATAGTAATCCCCAAAACAACAGCACTAATAATGTGAATTACAAGAATGTGCCCTTCAATTATGAAGGTGTTATTCATTACATTGAGCAGGTGGAACCCCGAGTATCCATGATACACGTTAAAGCCAAAGACCCTCAATGTGTTGTAACTACACGACGAGCCCGCTTAACCGTCCCTACAACCTCTGCACCCATCTAACCCACTCCTATAAACTCCCAATATAACATCCTTGATCACCTAAGGAAGACCCCCGCTCATATCTCCATTTTAGATTTGCTTAAGTCTTCCCTGGTACATCAAGAAATCCTTAATAAAGCCTTGCAGGAGACCCATGTACCAAATGACATTGACCCCACACAATTCCAAGCTTTGGTGGGACACTTGGCTTTGTCTCATCACCTCCACTTCAGCCAAGATGATATGTCCAACATCGACGTCAATCACAACCGCCCCCTACATATCGAAGTCATAGTTTCCCGGCATAAAATAAAAAGGGTCCTGGTAGATAATGGCTCCGCCCTTAATTTCTGTACTTTGAAATTCATAAAATAGGTAGGGTATACTCAAGCGGACTTAAGCAACCAGATCATTACAATCAAGGCTTATGATAATGCAGAAAGAAATTTAGAAGGGATCATCAATCTTCCTGTCCAAGTGGGACCAGTGGTTCAGTACATCACCTGTCATGTCCTTGATCTGGACTTGCCATATAATCTCCTCCTCGGTCGTCCATGGCTCCATGCTATGCAAGTCGTTCCCTCCACCTACCATCAATGCCTCAAATTCCCAGTCAATGGACGAGAGATCACCATCTATGCCGACCCCCAACCGTTTAAATATTGTCGAGCTTTAGAAGCATCTTTTCCCCATTTACATTATTGCCCTGGGGTTGAAATGGGGGCATCTCAGTCATCACCTGTTAACCCACCATCCACCGTAACAACCGCTCCATCTTCCACTGATCCTACAGTCACAAAAGTCCAGATCATTGACAAAGGGTGTGGCAAGTACGAAATGCATACTGCTCTTAATGTAGCGACCATGCCACCATCGCCACATGGGTATGGTCAACCTTCCCATGCCACCCCAAAGGAAGACAAGATTGTCACCTTCCGTGGCAAAAATATCCCTACCACCACTTTCGTATCCCCATTCATCAAGACAGATGCACCAAAAGAAGACATAAGCCAATGGGTTTACCAAGAAGAGCCTCAGCCAGAAACCCCTCTCAAGGAATACTTCCAAGAAAAGTACCCCTGGTCGACAAAGTTTATGGAAAAGCATAACTATCAAGGAGAGGCCTAGGGAAGCAAGAACAAGGGCGGTTACAACCCATTGATACGTCTCTGCTACCAAAGAAAGTAGGAATTGGGTATGACAGCAAACAGAAAAGCCCCGCAATATCATCTAATACTTCTAATAGTATCACCAGGAACGAGGGCTCATTGGCAGACATACCCGAGGAGGAATCCATCATACATGCGTACGATGATGTCGATCACACTGACTTGTCGTCCATGTTCGAATGTCTATCCGTTTGCACCATCAGCATATCCCTTCGTCACCCTGAACTCATTAACTGGGACCTACATAACACCACACCTGTCAGTATGTCTGCAGACACGTACGTCAACCTTATGGGATTGGGGGAGGATGAACACTCCAGTCACAAAAATAAAAATAAGAAAAATAAAAAGAGGTCATCTAGTGAAAACCTCCCTGAGGCACTTCCTGACCTAGAAAAAGTAAAAATAAAGGACACATCTGATGGCAAAAACCTCGAAGAGGTGCCAGAAGATGGAGATGTTCATCTTCCCCTTATGGGAACTCAACTATCTGCCAGATCATCCATCCTGATTGAAGAGGCACAAGAAGTTAATTTGGGAACTGCTGACAGTCTGAAGATCACCTATGTAGCCAAGTCACTCTCTAAATAAGAGTATCCGATCTTTGTGCAGTTACTCCGAGAAGGAATCATCAACTTTTCCTGGTCATACTTAGACATGCTGGGCTTGGACCCTGATTTAGTGGTCCATCACTTAGACATTCACCCAGATGCCAAACCTGTCAAGCAAAAACTCCGTAAGATGCATCCGCAAGTCGCATTGTTGGTTAAGAAGGAATTAGAGAAGTTACTAGATGCGGGTTTTATCAGACCAATTGACTACTCCGAATGGATCTCCAATATAGTTCCAGTTGCCAAACCCAATGGAGATATTCGGGTCTGTACGGATTTTAGGGATCTCAACAAAGCCTGCCCAAAAGATGATTTCCCTCTTCCTAATATTGACATGTTGGTCGACCTAACAGCAGGGCATGAGATGTTGTCCCTTATGGATGGCTTCTCCGATTATAACCAGATCCGAATTGCACCTGAAGACCAACATAAAATAGCCTTCACAACTCCTTGGGGCACCTTCTGTTACAATGTTATGCCCTTCGGTCTCAAAAATGCAGGGGCAACGTATCAAAGAGCCATGACAGTTATCTTCCATGACCTCATCCATATCATCATGGAAGACTATGTTGACTTATTAGGGAAATCCAGAACGTGAGCAGAGCATCCTGCCATTCTAAAAAAGATATTTGAGCAATTAGAGCATTATAAGTTGCGGTTGAATCGAAAAAAGTGTCTCTTTGGGGTCACGTCAAGGAAATTGCTGGGTTTCATAGTCTCTCGTAGAGGTATTGAAGTTGATCCTGCCAAGGTAAAGGCTATCTTGGATATGCCACCTCCACGCAATCTAAAGCAGTTAAGGAGCCTCCAGGGAAAGATGCAGTCTATTCGTCGGTTCATAGCCCAGCTCATAGATAAATGTCAGCTATTTACCCATCTTTTGAAGAAATATTCCACCTTCCGATGGACTCCACAGTTTCAAATGGGTTTTGATAAAATCAAGGAATATTTAGGTCATCCACCGATTTTGATGCCGCCTATTCCAGGAAAACCCCTCCTGCTTTATATCTCTGCTACCTCAGTCGCACTGGGGGCATTATTAGCGCAACATGACGAGTCACTCAAGGAAAGGGCAATCTACTACATCAGCCGAACACTAGTTGGCTATGAGTTAAATTACTCCCCTATGGAAAAAGCTTGCCTAGCACTAGTTTTCAGTACACAGAAACTCCACCATTACATGCTCAGTCACCCAGTCAAGTTAATCGCTAAAATTGATCCCTTGAAGTATCTGTTATCTAGAACCACTTTGACTGGCCACATGGCCAAATAGGTCATGCTCCTCAATGAATTTGACATTGAGTATGTAGAGCGAAAAGCTATAAAAGTACAAGTTATTGCTGATCAATTGGCTGAAGCACCATTGGTAGATGCTTACCCCTTAGACACTGAATTCCTGGATGAAGAAATCTACTCAGTGACAGAGGCACCGACATGGACGTTATATTTCGATGGCTCATACACTCACAATGGGTCTGGGGCAGGAATTCTATTAGTTACTCCTCAAGGTGACTACATCCAAAAATCATTTAGGATAGTGTTTCCCTGTACCAATAATATGGCAGAATATGAAGCTCTCCTCACCGGCCTTAGAATTGCAAAACAGTGGCACATTCCACATTTGAAAGTCTTTGGAGATTCCTTGCTGGTTATCAGACAAGTTAATGATGAATTCCTCACAAAGGATGATAAATTGTTACCCTATAAACGCATGGTGGATGATTTCAAAAAATATTTCATCTCCATATAGTTTGACCAAATCCCTCGGGTGCAGAATAAAATAGTAGATGCCATGGCCACTATTGGTTCTTTGATTGACATGCCCAAGGATCGAACAGAGTGTGATTTTCTCATCGAACAACTTTTAATCCCTGCATATGATGTTCCCGAAACTGACATGGTGTGCGATATTGTAGGTCCTGCCTCCCTGTGGTACCAAGACATATATACTTACCTCCGTAATAATACCATACCCCCAGAACTTACATGCAACCAACATAAATCCTTTATCCATCATTCATCCCGATACATCATCATTGGTGATACGCTTTATCATCGCGGGTATGATGGAATCCTCTTGAGATGTCTGAATGAGACCGAGGCCCAAATGGTACTAACAGAAGTACATGGTGGTATTTGTGGGGCTCCCTCAAATGGTATGGCTCTGGCCAAAAGAATCTTACGGGCTAGATATTATTGGCCTACACTGGAACACGATGCTTGTGAATTTGTGAAGAAATGCCTCCTTTGCCAATAGCATGCGGATTTGATCCATGCTCCAGTGCAAGATCTTCAGCCTCTCCTAGCACCCTGGCCTTTTTCTCAATGGGGTTTCGACTTGATTGGAAAGATTCACCCACCATCATCTGACGGCCATACATTCATCATCACCACAACTGAGTACTTCACCAAATGGGTAGAAGCAATGCCACTCTCACAAATCACCGGTACTCAAATTTCTAAATTCATCCTCTACCATATTCTCTGTAGATATGGTATCCCATCCACCATCATTTCTGATAACGGAAAGCCATTTAAAAATCAAGCCATGAAACACCTTTGCGATACCTTCCATATTCAGCATCGTTGGTCGATGCCTTATTATCCTCAGGGTAATGGTCAGGCAAAAGCAACCAACAAGACCCTCATCCGCATCCTGAAAAAGGTTGTCAATAACACTGGACGAGATTGGCACCTTCACATTCATCCTGCCCTCTGGGCATATCGCACATCCATCCATACCCCAACAGGCGCCACACCATACTCTTTAGTATATGGTGCTAAAGCCGTCTTTCCAATCGAAGTTGAGCTCCCCTCATTGAGAATTTCTTTGAAGAACCTCATCAGCGAAGAAGATGCTCACATTGCACGGCTTGCACAGCTATAGTTACTGGATGAACGCAGAATACGAGCCTATGATCACCTACAAGTATACCAGAATTGTCTCAAATGTCATTAAAGTAAAAAAGGTCTGCCCGAGGCAATTCTAGGTTGGTGAACTTGTCTTCAAGGAAAATCAGCATACTCAGCAAGACCGCGACAAGAAAGGCAAATTTGAGGCAAACTGGTTGGGTCCGTATATCATAACTACCAAATATGGATCTGGAGCCTATAGGTTTACTACTCTGGAAGGAGATCCCCTTGACGAACCTGTCAATATTCTCCATCTGAAAAGGTTCCACGCTTAATTCCGCTTGATCTACCCTCTCAAAAAAGTCAAAAAAATCAAAAAATCCAAAAAAATCAAAAAAATCAAAAAAGTGACAGAAAAATCCAAAAATAATAAAGAGAAATAAATCCGTCCTATGGTGAAAACTACCTTTTGGTTGCGCCTTGGATAAGTATGGATGGTGAAAACCTGTCAGCAGGCGTCATCCATAGAGGGCTTAATCATTATCTACCTGACGTCCTAGTTATTTTGTGCTGCCATCCTCACTATCATCCCCACCCACATCAGCCTAGGCCGCTTGGTATTTGTTGATTGAGCACTGGACGACCCACCTTACCTATCCCTCATCCTGAGCTTTTTTGTATCCCACTTTGAGCTTATGTCTTTCGTCTGTTGGTCCGTGTCGTCATGTAAGATCATCCATCGTGTCAGTCTCCATCTAGATCTCACCCTCTTGCGTCACTTTCATCTTTTATCGAACTACGTTGCCCCTGCACTTTCACGTAGGAAAGGTTGGTCATTTGATCCTCCCCCGGGGCTTTTGTCTATCATGTTTTGTGTCCTTCATCATTGGTCACCATTGTCTTCTTTCCGCTTTATCCATGGTCCTTTTTTTATGAACTACGAGGGCTCTACGCTTTCACGTAGGCAAGGCTAATCTTTGATCGGCCCCCGAGCCCCTAGGTCTTTAGGTTGTGTCTTGTCTCCCTTGTGATTGTGTCATCAAGCTATGCCTTTATCTAGCTGATCCTTAACAAGCAAGACCCACTTGTACCAACAAATCTAATCACTTTTCAATATCCTATATCATACTGATCTTTTCGCTTAGTATCCATCATAGGTCTTAACAGGATACATCCTTCCTAACAGACCTCCTCAATTCCATCTATCCCCTTGATCCTATGGAAATGGACATTTGAAATTGATTATGATCTTTTGATGCTTTTGGTTCTTACTTATCATTTGAGCTCCCTATAATCACTTGTCAAGGCCGCCATAATCTATCATATTATGGTGTGTTTTGATTGGTCCACGTAGGGGCATATCTTGATCTTTTCTTTTGTTGTGTTTTCTTGGTTGTCCCGCATAGTATCCACCAAGGTCCTTAGGGTCTTGTGTTACGCTGGGACATCCTTTTGTGCTTGTGGTTATCTCAATATCTGGCCCGAACAAGGTCTTCGTGACTTTGGGGTATTGGGATAGCTTTCTTGTCTAGCGTGTTTGTCTTATGCATTAGACACTAATCTACCTCGGTCCTCTATACCTTGGTGTATCATGTCTTATGCTATAGCAAAAACCAGTGCTCCAAAGATGGCAAAATTGAATTAGGATTGCATTTTCATAATCATTGCATTACATTCACCCTATGGTTTTGGTTGTGCAAAATACTTTCCCCCATCCTTTTCCCTTCTTCTCAGGATACTGACGCTTTTTGACAGATGCCAAATTACATCCATCTTCAAAATCACCACATACCCACCTCCCATTATCATGTCAGTTCTTATTGGCACTTATGGCCATGTGTTACTTCCTCTAGAGTTACAAAAATACTATACATCGTCACCTGCATTATGCGTTAGGATCATATATCCATCGCCACCTACATCACCACATGCTAGGACCATACACACATCGCCGCCTGCATCACAAAATGTTAGACGCATAATATATCACATCTTGCATATATAAAATATTCATACAAAATCTATCATACACACATACATGATAAATAAGTCAACTAGGCATTCATATATATAAATCATCATAGATCCCATAGGTACACATAACATACCACCATGCGCATATCACATCACCATGCATCAATAAAATTATTCATATTCCATCAATACATATATCCACTCATCCACATGAACATCTCATCTCATATCATAAACATAAATAAATCAACACATGAGCATAAATCACGCATTCATCCACATAAACCAAATAATACCATATACACATGCATATAATCATCCATCATAAACAGAAACATACTACATGGTGTCAATAAGAACTGTCTCATATCAAAATAATATAACATATGCCACATGTCCATCATACATATATCCATCACATGACAAAGCACAAAATCCAAAGATATAGAACATCTCTGATCTTTGTCAATAAATCCTACACACTACATCCTACATCTGTCAAAAACTCAGTAGCCTGTCACCTCCCAAATGAACTCTCCACATCTGATCTTTGTAGAGACTCAGGTCCTGCCCCTCTACCTGGTGAATCACTGTAACCATGTGTCTATGCCCCTAATGACTATGATGGCGCTGGCATCTGAGGTGTCTGCCTAGTATAACGAAATATCCGCTGAGACGGGTCTGGAACTGAATGATAGTATGCGGCCATCCAAAATCCTTCCTCTCTCTGTGCAGCTTGGACCCGAGCAGAATTCTGCTCAAGTCGATACCTGTCTCGGTCCCTAGTGATAGCCCTCCTCTCCTGCTCCCATGCCTCCTACGCTAACCGACTTTGTGCCAGCTCTGCCTGTAGTCAATCCCTCTCTCTATCCACAATCTGCACATCTGCTCTGGGCATCCCACCCTCACCCTGACCTATCAGAACACGAGCCATCGTAGCATCCCTCTCTGCCTGTAGGGTCTGCATCCACATCTTTGCTGCATCTCTATCTCTCTCAGCCCCCTATGCCCGAACCACTACTGCATCTCTATCCCTCTAGAGAGCCTGTGCCTGCAACTCTGCCACATCCCTCTCTCACCGGAGAATCGCTACCTTTGCCACCACTTCATCTCTCCCTCTCTGCAATGCCTGTATCTTCGCCTCTGCTACTGCTCGCTCACTCTAAATGCGCACCTGTACCACATCCCTCTCTGCCTCCATCACCTGCACCTGAGCCTGCGCTACGTCCCTCTCAGCTCGCATAATCCGTGCTTGCTCTACTGCCACGGCTTCCCTCTCCTGCATCAACCCCATATCTCCAAGTGCCTGCTCAAGACAATGAACCCTGTCTTGAAGCTCATCCCAGTCTCTCTAGCAATCTCCTGACTACTGACTGGTACCTCCTATCCCCTGCTCAGCTCCCTGCTCTGTCCTCTCCTCGGGCTCTCCCCTAGCCTGTAAAACCATGACCTCTGCCTGTAACCAGTCGTGGTCCCATGTCATACTAGTCAACTCGCTCCGTATCCTCTGCACCTCTGTCTGTGCCCTGTCCCTCTCCCTCACTGCTCCTGCTAGCTGGAAAGTAATGGCGTCATAATCCATCAGGGCCTCCTTCTCTACTCTGGCTAGCTCGGCCTCCAGAACCCTCACTCTCCACTCTGCCATCTATACTCTCGCCTCTACTCCCCTCGCCTGCACAATGGGATCCTTTGGTACATATGAAACTAATGCTAGTGCATCTGCTGCCACAACATCCTCCTCTACCACATCTCTGTCCACATCCATCACATCCTCCTCCCCAACCACCAGCTCTATCTCATGCTCCCCATCCTCCTCCCCAACCGCCAGCTCTACCTCATCCTCCCCCCTACTGGCTTCTCTCTCTCCCCCTGCTCCTGTCTCCCCTCACGATCCTCCACAACCCGGTGAACCCAAAATCATCTTGCCTCTCCCTATCTCTCAACCACGTATTGACCTCCTCTCCTCCGTTGGGGCTACTCTAACATCCTCCCCCCTCCCTTCTTCGCCTCCTGCCGAGCCTCGTGACTCTCTACAGTCGGTTGAATCCGCACCCGCTGTGGCTAGCCATGTCATCCTACTACGAACTGTCTCCGCCCCTCCTCTGCAGCAACCCTTGTACCTATCACCTCTACATCCTCCATCTCATCTACATCCATCACCTCCTCCACCCCTTGCTCCCCTTGGGATCTCTGTGGCTGCCCCCTCTCCCGCTGTCGACCCTCTCTGTCCACCCTCTGCTCCCCCTGGGCTCTCTATGGCTGCCCCCTCTCCCGCTGCTGACCCTCTCTGTCTGCCCTCTGATCCCCCTGGGCTCTCTATGGCTGCCCCCTCTCCTGCTGCCGACCCTCTCTCCGGCCTCGTCTCTGATGTCTCCTCCTCCTCCTCCCTACCCTACCTGCCTACTGTCTCTCATCCTCCTCCTCTGGCTCCTCTGCTAGTCCGACACCTACTACCCTCAACCTAGGCTGCGCAAGCATAATCCTCTCCCATAACCTGTTCTGAAACCACCTCTGATATCGCTCGGTCACCATTGGCACCTGCTCTCCTTCTACCCTCCCTGGATAAGCCGCCTGTCCTGCTGCCATCCATGATGCTCTAGCTGTCACTGGTGATATGTGGCCTCCCCATGGTAGCTCCCTACTATACCGTCGGAACAAGATCGGCGCTGACGTAATATCCTGAATCAAACCAAACTGTCTATGCACTATGTCCAGCCGATGTGACTCTACTATGCGCGGTAGAGTACTAATGATAAAGCACCGACTCAGAAAATACCCCTCATGCCTCCCTGTATCGGACCATCCCCTGAACTGACACGCCCTATATGGCCGCCACTCTATGTTCCTCGAGCGCAGATCATCAAATGCTCTCCTCCACCCCTCCATCCCCCCTTGCATCTCATAGCGGAAAACCCATCCTCTCGCCTCCCCATACTCCCAAGCCATGGGCTCGCGGTCATCCATTGTCCCCTCCCTCACCACCACCGGCCTAGTCACCACAATATGCTCCCACGCCCAAATCTGCAGTAGTGTCGCATGTGTCACACTCGATATCTCCCGATAACAGATCCCATGCATATCTCTATACAACTGCGCCAATACACAGAAACCCTACGAAAACGGTCCCCCCTGCCACTCAACAATGTGACGGATCACCTCCATATAGCGTAGGTTACATAACCGTCTGCTCCGATCTGGTAGCAATATCCCACTGATCAACCCACATAGGAATAATGGTAAAGTTGACACCCCTATAGTCAAACACTCGTCCAAATCCAACTGCCGCTTCACTAGGGGCAGCCTCACATGACCAAACAATACTCTCAATGTCTCCTGTAACGCCACCCCTATGGATGCCACCTCGCTCACTAACCGCCTGGCAATCAGTAGCCTCAAAATACGCCACACGTCCTCTAATGTCACGGTCATCTCCCCTGTAGGGAGATGGAACGTCGATGTCTCTGAGCTCCATCTCTCTATCAATGCTGTTAGCATCGCCGGATGAGCTCTCACCACCGGAAACTGAACACAGTGTCCTAACCTTGCGTGATCCAATGCCGCTTGGTCCTCTCCGTTCATCGCTGCTATCATCATCGCCATCACCTCCTCTCGACGGTGACTCATGCACTTTAATCGCCAAAACTCGCAGACATGAACGCTTTCACCATTAACTTTTCATTTTCTTATTCTTTCTATCCTTTTTTTCTCCGCCCTTCCTCGCCGCTTACGTATGGTACCCACCTCATCGCTAGTAGGGCGACACCGCCTTAATCTAAAGCGGAACGCCTGCCAGGGGCGGCATCGCCTCGCATTTGTATGCTCCACCTCACCGCACAAGTAATCGCCTTCAACAAAGGGGGCAGACTACTGACAAGGCAGCCTCCGCCTCACGTGTAGTGGCAGACTACTCCTGACGAGGCGGGGCCCGCCTCATCGCAAAGAGGGGGCGGGATCACTGAACAGGCGTGCCCGCCTGTCGCAGCTGGCAGATTCTACCGAGCTGGGTGGGCACCGCCCAAGAAGGACCGAATCCACCTCACTGGTGGCCACGCCTGCCAAGAAGCAGGCGAGACCGCCTGCCCAGTATGGCCCATTTCAGTCAAGAAGTGATGAGAGCCCAACCTCACCGTGAGCGGGCGGGATTAATTCTCGCGCTTCTGGGCGACTACTGCTGTGAGGGGCGGTTTCCGCCTCTGCCTGTATGACTGGCCACTGCGCAGCCTCCGCCTGTAAGGCTTCGCCCCCGACTAAGGCGGCTCCGCCCCAGGCCACGGCGGTGGCGCCCTGGCTTGGGGCAACTCTGCGCCGGCCTAGTTTTTCCCCCCTACCATTTTTCCCATGAATTTCCCTTTTTCCACAAAATAATTTCTACCCATTTTTCTAAATTTTTCCCCCCGGCAAACCTCATGTTCCCAAATTTTAATTCTTTACGTAAACAATGAGTAAATTAAATCTGAGGGTTTTCTGGCTACTCACCTCCTGCCTGCCTGCGCCCCCGCTATACATTGCCCAAACCCCGTCCACCCGGTGCACGATCGCGGTGTCATTGTCCGTCAGCATAGTGTCTCCTCGTCGGTTTTCACTCCTCTCCTCCCTTTCTCTCAACTGCTATAGTGCAAATGACCAAGGTAATTTTCAAAATTACCTTTTTAACTCCCTCCTCCCAAAAATTATTTTTACCTTTTATTTAACCTTTTATTCCTCCAACTAATCCCAAACTTCTCGAGGCTGTCATTTGCAAACCGTGTGTCGGATCACCTCCGTTCAAAAACCAAAATTGCTTATTTTTCCAAGCTCTATCCGATGGTGTCCTTCCTTTCTTCCTATCGAGAGGTCATCCGGGGACCCCCTTTTCCTTCCCCAATCGCCCTCTCGAGGGGGCATACCCTCTTACCATTCCTCCATTCATTCGGCTCACTCATTGGGGCATCGTTAAACTTCTCCACACTAGGGGCATCACCATCTGTCGCCTTTTGTCTCATTCATATTTTATTTTTCTTCGAAACACTGTTATCCTAACAATATTTCAAAGAGGGGCAAAATGTAGACATCTAAATTTAATCACTTTCATATGATTAAATTTACTGTCTTTCCGTCTATCGTGTCAATATTAATTTATTAAAGTAATATTACACCTTTCGTCTCATATCGGTAAAGTATGTAATTTAATAATTAATACTTTATCTTCCACCTTATTCCTCTCTAAATTAAATAAATACGCTAATTTATTTAATTTAGTCATTTTCTCCTTTTGATTTAAAATCAATTTAAAATTCTCACTTTCTCTCTCCTTGTCACATCCTCCATAACCTTGCCCTAATCTGAATTAATTTAATTAATTCATGATTATGATGTGCATCCTCTTAATCAGAGATTAATGTCACATCCTCCTACATTTGGCACTTGCCTCTAATCTTCCATTAATTAGCCTAATCAAATGTTTGCACAACCTTAACCAAGGTCATTAGCCTTTTTTAGCACCACTTTTTGGTCAATTCTTCATTTTTTCCTTTTTGGATATTGACTCTCCTTCCCATGAGAATTTTTAATTCTCATTTATTTATCCCATGTCTCTCTCCTTCCCATGTGAATTTTTAATTCACATTTTTGTCTTTCCAAGGCTTCTAGAACCTTGGACTTGTCACAATCTCCACATGTGACCAAATCCCACCTTTTTGGAGCCCACCTTTTATCCTCTAGATCCTCCTAAGAATGTGAATTTTTAATTCACATTTATATCCCCAACCACCTTTCCTTTTCCCATGTAGATTTTTGAGGAATTCCAAAATTCCTCAAATGTCTCTTTCACTCCCACTTGGGGACAATAAATCCCTTTTTGTGGAAATCTCCTCACTCCCTAAGGTGCATGTCCTTTTTTCCACCTCATGTACCTCCTTGACAACTCATTTCCATCTCATATACCCTTTGTCCACTTCATCCTCCACATGTCAAGATGTGAGGGCTTGTGGGTTCTCAACCCACCATAGCCCTTCATCTTGGCCTTATTGGAGCAATCTTGACCGTTGAATTATCTAGAGAATTCAAATTCTCCTATAAATACCCCCTCCTTAAGGGCATTTTCAACACTTGAATTTTCATAACTACATGCTGCTAATTTACATCCTCAATCCTTTGCCGTCATTTAGCCATCTTTTCTTGATTATATTGCACATTCAATCTTGCATTTAGTCATTCAAGCAATCATCTAAGGAGCACACAAATCATTCCAAGCAAGGGCCAATCAAGGAGAAATCAACAGCAAGGAAGGTGAAATCCTTTGTGTCTTATTTTGTCCATTTTTCTTATTTTTTATCACTCTTTTGGCTAATCTTGAGGTGTCCTTGGTCTTTTTATCACTTGCATTTCTTAGTTATTTTGCATATTAGAGAAGGATAAATTCCAAGGTATACAGAAGTTATGCATGTGTTGCATGCAAACTCTTTCTATCTTTTTATATTATTTTTGTTGTTTATCCATTATCAAGTTCCATTTTAATATTTTATTTTATTTTAATATTTCATTACACTTTTAATTTATTACAATTATGATTATTAATAAATACATTTATATTTATTTGTCACAACACCTTTTTACTTAATAACATATTCTAATGCATGAAATAACCCAAAACATTTATGAAACATCTGATAAACAATAATAAAGGTCATTTCTAAATAGCTAACATACTAAACACGTGTCATTATAAAATGTTCTAACCACAAGCAAAGAGTACCTGAGACATAAAATGAATCCACAAGCATAAGATGTAAACATCATGAAAGGGTGAATCATGGAGGGGCACTACAACTTCTTCAAATTTGTTGTGTGGTATGAAATAATATATAATAATATAATATTATATAATATAAATATTATATTATATTATTATATAATATTATAAAATACATATATAATATAATAATAATAATATAATATAATATTATGGAAACATTTTTTTTCATCAAAAGGCTATTGCCTATATATATTTATATTGATATAATAGAGAATTTACATTATCATTTGTCATTAGACTATTGTCCACCCATATTTATAATCTTCCCTAATACAGACCCATATTATCAGCGTCTTTTAATTACATATATTGCAAATACTTTTGTATCCACAAAACTTTATAATCTTCCCTAATACATACCCATATTATCAGCTTCATTTAATTACATATACTGCAAATACTTTTGTATCCACAAAACATGTAAATATCTGATCAGAAGACAACTTGAGTTAACACTGTCTATCATCACATTCCATCTTTGAGTAAAACACTGCTTGAGCTATCACATTCCAACTTCAAGCAAGATACTTCTTCAGTTGTCTCTTTCCATCTTTGAGCAAAAAACCTTCAGTTATCATTTGCATAATAACCATTTAAAGTTGTTGACCATCGAACAAAATATTCCTCCATCATTATAGCTTTTTCATTTTCTCCTTTCTCTTTAGCCATAATGTCTTCTACGGGATGAATTTCAGGGCTGACATTAAGGTTAAACCCTTAGTCTCTAGGCAAAACTACTTGTTGCACTTGTTCTTCTACATCCATTTGAGCATTTCGGGCATTGAGCAGGAGAAGGGTACTATTCTCATCTTCTAACTAAGGAATTTGTGGCAGAAAAAGTGGATCATGAACATGAACTGAGAGCACCATGATAGCATGAACAATGACTTTTACTTTTTCTGTAAAGTCATCATCAAACTCAGTTGCATACCTTCTAAGTGAATTCAACATGAGGCTAGAGTTTCACTGAGAAAGTGATTTGTTTATTGCTACAGATAACTTTGGAAATGTTGTACAATGCAACAAAAAGTGCCTAGGAAACAAGCCTCCAACGTAACCCTATTCCTTCCAGAGATCATACCTTTGAAAAGTTTTGGAGAGAACACCGTTTGGTAAAAATTCCTCATTCACAACTTTATTAGTCATCAATTCCACAAGCCTAACATCCTAAAGCAAGTCCAATAAATTGGATATGAAAACAAAAAGGAATTGAGATGGATAGATTACCATTTTTGCCTCTAGCTCCAGGATTTCTTCACCAATAACCCTCTTAATATGCTTGATAAATGTTGCACAATGCCCTTTGAAAACTAATTGAAGCTCAACATCAGCTATTTGCTCTGAGATCGGTAGCTCCCAATCATTGACAAGAATGTAGACCCTATAGTTTTGCAGATAGAACTCCATTTGCCTCCTTCTACACTTCACACAGTATAGTTTTGGAACTCTAATTTCACCACTACTAGAAGTATTCTGTGAATTCATAAAATATATTCTCAAAGCCCTTCGCAAAGACACATTTGTTGGTGTAAAATTGAGCAACATTCCCTCAAATTTATTTCCCATATCCAGGCTGAAGATGGCTTTTAGAAAGTATCTTAACAAAGCCTGTACACCATGTACTCTTATATATCAAGGGAATTATTACATGGAACACTTTGGATAGCTGCTAAATGGATTTAAACCACAATTAGAAATGTGTAGCCTTTGCATAAAAATTCTCTAAATTTAGACATGCCTCCTTTATAATTCCAATACATTTCATAGCAGATGATACAAAGTATGATTAAATCACACTCCTAGTTTGCACATTTTAAAAAAATGTGAGGATCCATATATTTTGACACCTATAGCCTGCACAAGACACATAATGATAGTTAAAAAGAGGTCAAATCTTACATCATGAGGATTTGTTCACAATTTTTAACAACCATTAAGAGTACTTCAAAAGAATATTTTGTACGCCTTAATTTGATCCTTGGAAGAAACATTTTGGACCTTAGCTCCACTTGAGTCACCTAAAACACATCTTCATGCTAGAGAATTCACACGATCTTACCATTAATAGTACTGGTACCTCAGAATATAGTCTATCTCCCACATATTAACAAGATATGACGTGGGTTAATACCCATTGTACATAGCTGATGTCATGTATACTCTCCCAATCCTTAACACATTCGATTTGGATTTATGCAAGGTTATCTTAATCTATCTACATGTGTTAATCTATCTACACTATTTCCAGTTCACCAAATGTCCTCCATGGAAACAAATTATATTATTATATGATTTGTTTCCATAATAATATTATTATATATATATATATATATTTAAGCAAAAAGTGGTAGACCACTTATAATTTATTTATATTAATATATATTTACATATTGTTGGTTTAGGCAGACATACTAGTGGGAAAGAACCAACAAGAAAACCCCCAGTTATAGTCTGAGTAACTGTTTGTACAATTTGACATAAAGACCATTATGGGCATTTCGACTTTTACAAACAACTATTTCCTACCTAATACTACTGATCAAAAAAATTGACATTACATTTGATTCTTCCCATTTGATGCCCAAAATACCCTATCATCTTGTACTATTGCATATATCTACATCTATATTTGTTACCAAAAAATTATCTTCTCAAAAAGAGTGCTGGAGAGAAGTAAAGCCCACTTCAAAAATATGCAGATTTGCTATTTGCTCTTTGTAGTCCATTAACTGAACTTTCTTCTGATTCCACTTGCTTTCCTTTACAATGAAGATCATAAGATGGGATTGCTTTTTTAATATCAGGAACATAACGGTAGCAAAACTTCCTTTTACCAGCATGTGAAGTGGCTGGAAATTGTAAGTCAGGAATACAAACATGGCTTCTCAGAAAAGAAATTGCGTGATATTTTCTTTTAAAATCATCAACCTCCTCTATAGAAATAGCAGACCTATATTTGTTAAGAACTTGATATAGGTGCACAGATGTATCATGCATTGTAGATAATAACATGCCTTGAAAAATATCTACATACCACCTTTTGTTATACAAGAAGTGTCTTGGAAATAAACCTCCAACCAAACCATCACCCACAGTGAAATTGTACAGTTGTACACTATTTAACAGAGAATCATTTTCCAAATATGCACTAACAGCAAACTTGTTAGCAATACTCCGTAGAATATCAAAATTTTGGATCAAGTCCAATAGATTTGATAAGAAAATAGAGAGAAAATTAGCAAGAAAAATTAACCTTTGTAGCTCTGTTTGTAAGATATCCTCACCAATGATAGTTTTGATGCAATTTAAAACATATTTAAACTTAACTTTGAATACCTTTTACAACTCCTCCTTGTCAATGGAAGCAGAGAAAGGTTCCTCCCATGATTTTACCTTAACAGGAACTCTGTAATTACAAACTCTGAACTCTGTTAATTCCATACTCCCGTAGCCTCGAGAATGATAAACAATGAAACAAAAACTTTATCAAGTAAATGACCACGACAAATAGTTTATAGCCATTTTATTTTCTCATTCTTATTCGCACGATGGAAACATTGGATAACACACCCAGTAAGGATAACACAGGTGAAGGCTATCAAAGGATATTTTTGAATAAACAACTTTTTAGATTATAGTACCAGTATTGTACCATCTATGCCACCAGTGGATTTGGAAATAATTCCCTTCAAAAATAGTAACAAAATACCATTACAAGTTTTGGTAGAAAAATTTAGTAGATTTGATACCTTCAAACCACGATATCCTTACTAGATGCCCAATGCACCACCTCATTCTTTCGTTCTGACAAAGTTTGCATAGTAATTCAAATGAAATTCCTTGGCCAATTGCAAACTTTCTTTTCAAATGTGTATACAGGTACTGCAAGTGCCTTATTAAGCCATGACACCTGAAGCCACAAAAGCCATCATATGGCTAGAAAAAGAGAATCAATGCTAAATCTTGCAAGCTTATCTCAAACACATCAATAGTACCAACATCATTTAAGCCACAATGCAATAAAATGACAACCAAGATGATGCAAGCTAATCAAAAGTAATGTTTAAATAAGACCAAACTTACACTAAATCCTGATGCCATGCTTATCTTGAGTTACTAGTTCGAGTAGATTTGGGAATGCTTTTATATCAATATGAACATTTGAGTCCATAAAATCATTTTTTTCACTACCCATCACTGCTAAGTAATCTGCCACTTTATTACCTTCACGGTATGTATGTGCAATTATTTCCTTTTTCCAATTTATCAAATAAAAACCAAACTTTGCTAAGCACATATTAAAGATTCTAGTTTTGTATTTTCCTCGTCCTAAGTGCATTTATAATAATCAAAGAATCTCCTTCTATATGCAGTTTTGAGAAGCCCCTATGAATTGCCAATTCCAAACCATGAAGTAATGCTTGTGCTTCAGCATAGTTATTTGTAGCATTAGACAAGTGAAAAGCATATGCTGCTAGCACTTCCCCTGCCTCATTTCTAAAACATACACCCATGCCAGAAGGCCCTAGATTGAGGATCCATCAAAATTCAATTTCACGAATCCCATCTGTGGAGGAGACAAAGAAACTGTCGCTCTTTTTACTTTTGTAATGTCCTTTTTGAATAGACTACCATCAAATGGCAGTTTAATAAATTTCCATTTTTTTATAATTAAACTGTCCCAATCTATAAATGTAGAGTTTATAAACTTATCCCTTTGAACACAAGTATTAAAACTCCCTCTGAAATAGATTTCTCTATTTTTAACAATAGCACTTCAATCAATGATTTGATCTTTTTGAAAACTCTCATATTTCTTTCCCACCAAATATTCCAGATCGCAAGAGCAGGAATAATGATCCATATGCATGCAAAAAAGGAGGATCTAAATAAAACCAGCTAAGCTTGGAAGATTCCCAAATTGTATTTGACAAAGGGAAAGAAATTTGAAGTCTACTTTGGATAAACGTCCAACACTGATTAGCCACTGTACATTGAACAAAAAAATGATTTATTGTTTCAATCTCCAAATCACATAAGGGGCAATTGAAAGGATCAACAATTCTTAGTTTAACTAGTCAATCACTTGTTAAAATTATTTTTTGTAATGTAAGCCATGCAAAACTACCAGCCTTTGGAAGGACTTTATTATTCCAACAAAAACTATAAGCACATTGAGGTTCATATGAGTAGTATGACTTTGCTAAGACTGGATATCCATCTTTTACTAAATATGATCCATCTTTCGATTCTAACCATATTATTCTATCAGATTTTGGAGATAAATAAACTATTTTTTCTTGCATTGCATTATTAAATATTGCTACTTGTTGATTGCTTAATAGTGAATTTGGTGGTGACTTCCAAATAACCTTCCCTGATATTGGGTGTGAGGACTGAACATAATCTAACAAGTTTTCCCCCCAGGCTTGGGACACAATTTCTTTTATTTCATGCAAATCCTGGTTAAAGGCCAAAGGAGGTTTACCTAACCATGAGTCTCCCCAAAATTTGACACTTCTCCCATCATTTACTTCCCATGAAGAGTGCTCTATTATAAGATTTCTACTTTTTACAATAAAGTTTCAGATTGCTGAACCCTTTGGAGGGTCAGCCACCATGAAGATTTTGAGTGGGTTGTCACTATCTAGATATTTTTCTTGCAAAATTTTCACCCATTTAGTCTTTGGACATTTGTACATTTTCCATACAATTTTAGCCCCAAAAGCTTTATTTCTCCAATTGAGATTATGAATCTCTGCCCCACCTTGCTTTTTCCCTTTTGTCAATCCTTCTAAGGAAATTAATGGGATCTTTTTCTTTTCATCAATATTGCCTTTCCACAAGAAGGTTCGTATTATCTTTTCAATCTCCAATATAACAGAGGTGGGGGATTTGAGAACTGATAAGAAATAATTAGGGATAGATGATAAAATTGATTTTATCAAAAGAATCCTTCCTGCTAATGATAACCATCTGGCTTTCCATGCAAGAATTCTAAATTTTAGTCTAAGTATAAGCTTATCCCAATAGAAAGCTCTATTTGATCCTTTAAAAAAGGGGATACCCAGATATGAACAAGGCATTTCTGCCTGTTGAAAGCCTAATATCCCAACAATTTTTATTTTCAAATCTTCTGATGTGTTGAAAATATAGACTTTAGATTTAGTTGAATTTATCTTCTAACCAAAAGCTACTGAATATTTATCTAATGCATCCTTTACCTGTTGTGCTTCCTTTACTAAAGATTTATTAAACATTAACGTGACATCTGCAAAGAGATTGTGTTATTGAAATTGGGGAATTTGGGATTTTTACACATTGGCATTTGTGTTGATTGTGTCTAAATGTAATAAATTTGCTTAATTCCTCTACCATAATAATGAATAGGAATGGTGAAAGAGGGAAACCCTGCCGAACACCTTGGGTAGAACTAAAAAATCCCACTGAAATCCCATTTATTATTACAAAGAATTTGGCCCTAGAAAGACATGACCCTACCCATTTCCTCCAATGTGAAGAAAAACCAAATTTTAATAGGACCAAATTCAAAAACTCCCAATTTACTTTATCATAAGCCTTCATCATATCTAGTTTAACAATAAGTGTTGGAAGTCTTGATGTGGTTATTAAATGCACAACTTCATGTGCAATTATTGCCCCTTCTTGTGTCTCTCTCCCAAGAACAAAGCCTCCTTATTTAGGATAAATAATTTTAGGTATGAGAGATTGAAGTCTCAAATAGATTGATTTTGTAAAAAAATTATATATAGTATTACACAGAGAAATGGGCCTAAATTCTGGAAAAAAATTAGGCTCCTTAACTTTGGGTATGATAGCTATGTTGGTGACATTAAACTGTTTTAACATAAACCCCATTCTTTTGGACTCTTCCAATGCCCATAACAGTTCAAAGCATATAAAGTCCCAACATTTCTGAAAAAATAAAGTTGTATAACAATCTGGGCCCAAAGCTTTTTCTGGTGGCAATGAGAAAACCACTATATTATTATTATATTATATTATATATTATATAATATTATATTATATTATATTATCATATACTATAATATAATTATTATTGTGCAAAAGAGGGTTATGTATTGTAGTTTATTTTTTGGATTCCATTTTGAAATCAGTTTTTAGTGGGTGCGGGAAAATCTGGCGGGCATTTTCATTTCAATAAAAAGAATCTAAAACCCTCCTCAAAACCTTATTTTCAGGCTACAACTTGCCAAATTGGAGAAGTGAAAGGTCAATACCAAGGAATCCATTAGTGGCGGAAGAGTTTGGAGGAGCCAAATCCAATATCGATGGGGAAAGTAGCATGTAATTCCCTAATGTTAAAACCTAAATGTGCTCAATATTAGGATCTTGGCCATAATTTTCATTTTAAAAACATACTCTAAAACCCTCATTGAAACCTTATTTACAAGCTGCAGCTCACCAAATAGGAGAAGGGATGATTGTAGGTGGCTACCAACAATCATAACAATGAAAATATAAATTTTGTTTCCTGTCTTGATAGGACAAATATAAATTATGTTTTCAATTTTGTTAGAGAAAGGTATAAACTTGTTTCTAATGGGATAAATCTATGGGAAATAAATGGTTGAAGCTACCATTGCTTCAAATTGGTTGTTATCTTTCAACTTGTGCTTCTTTCCATGAATGAGATGGAGACCAAATTACTTATGCCATTGCTACTGCTTTTGATTTGCATATGTTTACAGTGTTTTGGACCTACTGGATTGACACCAAGAGAAGATTTGACAAGTCCAACTAAATATTGTTAGTGTAGATGGGATTTTCAATTCATTAAATTGAAAGAAATTTCAGAAAAATATAAGATAGATGAGATTCTTGAAGTCCATTAGGATGAAGAAAAATCTTATGTTGAAAATAGGGTACAATTTTATATTAGTTTTAAAAATAGAAGCATTTTATTTTTGGTTAGTTTTTATGTTATAGAAATATGATCTATGAATTAATGAATTGTGTGTTGCATTGTAGTTGTGATCCTCATGGTATTGAAATCAAAATGGGTAAATACACCCTAGACTAGATTGGTGCATATCCTTGTGGTTCTATGTATATTAGAAATGACCCTTTCTTTTGTGACTAGCAGATTTAGATATATAAATATATAAAGGGTCCATTTTTTTATGATTTGTTTGGTTGCAGGGTACATTGAAATGTGGAAAAGTAGTGGTAGTGAAGAAGCTATCATTAGCCCATTCTTAGCTTAGCCATGCATTAACTTCAATTTCAAATTGAAGTGAAGCTCATCTCAAATGTTCTGGTGTACTGATTGTGTTGTAAAGATCTGTAAAGTATAACTATTGTAAAGGTTCTTGAGTTTCATTTGGTTTTTGAGTTTCAAATCCAAATGAAAATTTCAAGTAAATAAATTCATTGATATATAGTGATTCTTTGTTTTTTATGCCTTTTTGAATTCTTCAAATCTTCAATAAATGTTGTAACCATTGAGGTTTTGATTTTCAAATGAGGCTTAATGAAGTAAATTTTCAAACTCATAAATATTGTGTTGTGGCTCCTCTTGATTTGTGATCTATTTGTGTCAGATCAATCATATTTGTTCAAGCATTTTAGTCTTCATTTCATGGCGCTTCTCTCAACATTTGAATATCTTTGATACTTGAATTTTATATGCATAAATTTGTGAGGATTAATTAAGTTAGATTTGATTTGTAACTTGAATCACTGATTCACCCAAATAAATGACTAAACCATGACTAGATAAATGGCTACCATGACTAGAATAAATGACTACCATGACAAAAATAAATGACTACCATGACTAAATAAATGACTACCATGACTAAAATAAATGACTAAAATGACTAAATAAATGACTACAATGACTAAAATAAATGACTACCATGACTAAATAAACAACTACCATGAATAAATAAACAACTACCATGACTAAATAAATGACTACAATGACTAAATAAATGACCAGTTAACAACAATCAATGACTAAATATACCACCAAATTGATCAATCAAAACAATCAATAAATGACTAAAAATGGTTTAGTCATGAATTTGGTTGTGTTATAAATGACTGGAAATAAACTACTAATGGTCATGTGACCAATTTTTAGTAGTTTTTTTAGTCAATTATTTATGTTTTTGTACTAGTGGTAGTAGTGTTTAATGAAGTTTGGTGGAACATATCTTATGTCCCTAAGGGGAGTGTGTAGAAAAGAAAAATTATATGCAAGTGTTGTCAAAAGGAAAGTTGTTTCCCTTTGCCATTGATGTCAAAGGGGGAGAGAGTGAAGTTTGAAAAACAAAAAGGAAAGAATGATGTCAAAGGGGAGAGTAATGGTTGAATAACTCCTTAGATAAGGTGAGAGATTGAAAACATAATGGTGTTTGAAGAAAAAAGGTAAAGGGAGAGAGTGAAGTGTACCCCAACAAGGGGGAGTGTTGCTTAATACAAATTTCTTTTGTTGTTGATGGATTTTCAAAGCTAGTGTTTCCATCAATGACAAAGGTGGAGGTTTTTACAAGAATACTTCTGGTATTGTCATTGATGTCAACCTCTAGTATGGTCAAGAAGATTGCTGCAATGTTGTCATTGATGTCAACAATGAGTGTGTTGCACTATGTTGTATTTAGTATTGTCACTGATTTCAACCTCTAGTGCGGTGTTGAGCAGATATTGTAGATGGAGAGATTGTTGGTGTTGTAGATGTTGTGGATGTATTGATAAGGTGTTGTAGTATTGTGTTGATGTTGTTCATACAACTAGTTCACTTGGTTTCCAACTTCTTTTGAAAAATTTTGAATAAAAGATTGTGCAGTGTGACAAAGGTACATTTAGTATTGTGCTATGCATTTCTTCATGGTTGAGATATGCTTGTACAGTTTGGATATGATGATCATAGGGGTTCAGAGGTTCTATTTCCATAGTTTCAAGTTCTAGGTCATGCGACAGTTGAAGTTTTGCTTAATAGTGTGTATGTCTATATAGAAGGTTGCCTAAGAGAAATGCAATTGTTTTTCATTTCTTTGCATTCTTGTTTCTCATCTTGTGGATTTGGGAACATGCTTATATCATCTGTATTTTTCTTCCCTTGGATTTTTTTATTTTGAGTTACTCCACAAGATCAATTCTTATGTTGGAGTTCAATGGTAGTGTATCTTGGTGCGTAGGAGGAAAGTAATCTTTGTTTTAGGTGGTTGTGGCAGTGTTGTAGACTATTTTGATGATGCTAGCATACTCTAGGATGTTGTGTGGATACTGTGAAGTGTTTTTTATGTGTGTTTTGCATGTTATTTTTGGATTTGGAGAGGCATGTATGTGGTCGCTTGTAGTGTTAGTTTAGGTTTTTTTGACCTGGTGTGCTAGCACTATTTATGGAGGTACCTCATGGACTGTGGATGTGTTGGGTAGTGTGGAGATATATATTTAGGTTCTAGTTATCCTGTAGTATGGTTTTCCTTCTCTTCTTTCCACCATGAAAGTGTTTGGTGCCAAACTATCTTTGTGATGCATGTTTGAGGTGCATATGTTTCATTAAGGCTGGCCTAATTAAGAGTTTTTAGGTTGTAGATCCTATAAATGTGAGATGGTGTTTGTGTTGAGGAGTGTGGCAAGTGTGAATGATGTGAATGTGATCAAGTGAGATGATCTAAGTGCGAGCTTAATGTCTATGACTCTAGATGCAGTGAGCAGAAGGTGTCTACATTTTTAGTGTGCTTGAAGTTGTTAGAGGTAGTGAGCCAAAGGTTGTGGATGGAATAGAGTTGTAGTGGTGGATTTATCCTATTGCTTTGAGATAGTGAATCTCTCTATTAAAATTTATCCTATTCTCTTTTCTTCTTGGCAATGATCCACCTAGTAGTGTGCCTTTCTTCTTTTTCTAGGCAGTGAGCCTAATTGTATTCATTGTTATTCATATATATGTGAGTTAATCCTCACCATGGTTTTTCCCTACTTAGGGTTTTCCACATTAATTTGGTGTTCTCTTGTGTTTAGATGTCATTGTATTGTTGTTTCACATTTTTACATTCTACTCATGCTTAATGAGGGCTTAAATTTTGATAAAGGTTTAAAAGTTAATAAGGTATTTGAATGTTTTAATGTACAATGGATTCACCCTCCCTATTAGTTGTCCTATGCATCAAACAAAATAGACAACATGTTTACCTTCTTGACTCAAAAAAAACATTTAGTATTGTCACTATCATCACAATCTACCTGAAACACCTTGTGGAAATCTAGAAGTTCCAAAAGAGGTTGCTCTGTAATTTTCCTCTTCAACATGCCAGAACTCTTCACTGCCCTGTAGTCCATTTAAATTCTTTTCTATCCCCTCTCATTGTTTTAGTTAGGGATGCACAAATACCACTACAAACTTTCCCAAATTTTCTATAAAAACTTGCTTAACCATGAAAAGATCTCACCTCCATAGCAATCCTTAGTGTACAAGCCATTCAATGATAGCTCTCACATTCTCTAGGTCCATCCTATGATCATTTATTGAGACAAAAAATCCTAGGTATATGAACTCTCTCTCCAAAATACTACACTTCTTTAAATTAATCAACAACTTTTATTCTATTAACTTCTCAAAAAAATTCTAATATGCATAAAATGTTCTTCCAATGTCTTGCTAAAAATCAAAATATCATCCAAGTAAATAGTAACAAATTTGTACCCAAAAACTTTTTTAATACCTTATTCATGATCCACATGAATGTACTTAGTGCATTTATTAGCCCAAAAGGAATGCTTGACTAATCGTGCAAGCCCTCCTTGGTTTTGAAAGCTATCTTCCATTCATCCCCTTCTCTAATCAGATCTAGTGATATCTACTCTTCAAATATATCTTTGTGAAGTAATCAACTCCACTCAAACAATCCATAATGTCATCCATCCAGAACAAGGGAAATCTATACTTTATAGTAATCATGATGATGGCTTGGGAGTTTGTAAAAATCCTCCATCCCCCATCCTTTTTTGATGCTAGTAATGTACATACCACACATGGACTCAAAATTTCTTGAATCAATCCCTTCTAGAATAGCTCTTATGCTTGTCTATTCAACTCCTCATTCTCTATTGTAGTCATCTGATGGGATGCCTTATTTGGAAAACTAGCTCTAAGAATCAGGTCTATTTGATGACTAATATTTCTCATTCAAGGCAAACCCTTAGGTACATGTTATCAAATACAATATCTTGAAACTCATCAAATAAATCTAAAACCTCTATAGGTATCTCTTTATCATCTTCTCTATCAACTCTAGGAATTAAAGTATAACACATGTGAACTCATGCTTCATACCTTCTAAAAATTTTCTTCCATCAACTAAATAGATTATGGAACTATTGCATACATTTTCTTCCACCTCTTTCAAGGGCTTCAACTTATGATGAACTCCATCCTTTGTCAAGGAATAGGTGTTGGCATGTCCATCATGTGTTTCCCACCAATGAAACTACCATGGTCTCCCTAACAACATATGAAAAACATCCATACACATAATATCACATAGTACCTTATCATGATAATTTCCAATCTTAAACTTTACTAGAAATTTTTCATTGACCAAAGCTTTATGGTCCTTCTACAACCAATCAATCCGGTATGGATTCAGACATGCCTTCTCCTCTTCAACTACAACTTACTAACGATTTCTTTTAAAATAAGGTTATTAATACTACCTCCATCAATAATCACATTGCAAACTTTACCTTCAAGCTTACATCTTGTTTGAAATAGATTCTTCCTTTGAGATGGTTCTTTCTCCTCATTTAGCAAGGCTCTTCTAGTAACAAGAACCTCTCCTCTTTCTACATCTTTGAAATGTGAAGACTCAACATCTTCATCTACATGTGCAACTCCTACATTACCCTCAGGTCTTCTATTTATCCTCCCTTGATGTTGAGGACACTCAAATGCTCTATTTCCTTCTTCCTTGCATGCGAAATAGGTTCCACAAAAGCCTCTTCTTGATTCTCATGCAGATCTTCCTCTTCTTCTTTGGTCTCCATTATTTTGATCACAAGGATGGTAGGTGTTATCTCCTTGCTAGTTTTGACTACTATTGGGTCCTTCACCCTTCTTTTTATCTTCACTTCATCCTCCATATGACTTTCCACTAGTCTTTCCACCATGACCCCCACCTCTTTGTTTGATTTCAAACCTTCTATTCAACTTTTGGGTATGTGCAGGATCATGATGGGCCAAAAAGTGGAAATATGATGGGTATGTGGCTGACGACTTTTTTCTTACCCAAAATTGATGAAACAAAAAGGGTTTTTAAAGGAGATTCTCATATTTCTACCAATATAAATTATTCTTTACTTTGAATTTAATAAATAATTATTATTAATTTTCTATTTGAATTACGACTAAAGTCCTGATTGATAGGCTGATTGAAAAACATCTATATCTTTCAAACAGATCACATTTTTTTAATCTGAAACATGTGTCACATTCTATGCTTCACATACTATAGTATTTTTTTTAAATAATTTCATAAATTTTTGACCAAGTTAAGGTGGTCAGACATACATTTTTATATTTTTTAAAAGTTGTAATAAAAAATTCATAATTAATTATTTACTTTGAAAAAAATTACAAAAAAATATGCATCACATTATGACATGAGTCCTCTACTTATATCTAAAATCTTATAAAAATATTATCATTTTATTGTGGTTAGGGTGGTCAGACAGACACCTATTATTTTTTGCCTGAAATTTAAGTACTACTGCATTGAAATTTCAAATTTGGACTAAATAGATTTTTATTTTTTAAAAATAAGCCTAGTAGTTTAGAAACTACATTCAATTTTCTACATATTCTATTCTTACATTTTTTGAATAATATAGATAACTTATTCAAATTTTTATGTCAAGTTGCCTAACTCTGATTTTTCTAAATTTTTTGCCTCTTAAGGGCCTGTTTTTCCATGATGATCCTGCACATACCCTTTTCTTCTACCTTCAAAGTAAACTAATATCCATCTTCAATGATGGAAATTATTACCAAACTCAACTCTTCTTGAATACTCAACTTCTACCAATTTATGTAACAAGAAATGTAATGCCCCGTCTTGTAACCTAAGGAATGTTGCAATTGTCTACGAAAGTAAAGTAATTTTTTTTTTTTAAAGTAATAATATTAACTTAATTAGTTGCATACATTCACTAAGTTACGCGACATTACACTACTTGAGATCCCATAGACGACTTTAGTATTTAGCATTGCACATATTTAATTAACATAAACTTTAAAAGTAAACATTGCACAACATTTGAATTCCATTCATGATAGTATAAAGTACAAATATGATTCTTACATTGCATTTGAAATGACATTACAATACTCATTTTTCAGATGAGGTAGATCAAATAATAGATTACAATTACATATTACAAGTGTTCACCTCATAAACAATTGAGGGATGTTTCAAATACAAGATTTCCAATGATGCAATAAAAGAAGTAGACATATATATATCCAAGTACGAGCTCTCCATCCATGAAGCTCTCGTTGCCATGATCATAAACTGGGGACCCAACGGAGTAAGGTGCACATTCCACCCAACCATGTGGTACCCATAAGTCCACCCCTTGTGCTAGGAGATAGTAATATGGTTACCTAGACATAACCTATTCACCCTAGACACAAGTACATAACTAACTGATGGTTACATTGTTTCTAGAATTAAGACAATTAAATGTGCTAAGTACACAAGGTAAACTATTATTTTAGATGGAGTGTCATCACAACATTACAAAGGTTACCCTGGTGTTTCTTCCTAGGTTCCGGCCCCCAACTTGGGTTACCCTGGTAACCTCTTACGAAAAACGGCCCCATTTGCAAACTATTGCTAAATCGAATATATTTTAAAGTAACAAGATATCGATTTTCCATTCCAGACCTTCTCAACTTATACTCAAGACTGAACTAACTCTAGAGTCTATAAGCGAGGCATAATAATCTTATTAAAGATTTTAATCTAACTACTATGTTGTTTAGTTATCACTGACTTACTAACTCTTTGTAAGTTACCCTGACACCACTTTGTGTGTTGGCCCTCACACAGAGCCACTCCCCTAAAGATAGCAAAGGAATTCTAAGTTTCCCTGACTAAGGTAAACAAGGTGTACAAACATACAACATATAATTCTACACTTTTCATAACGAACATCAAGTCTATGTTCATAAAATCAAGTGTCTAAACACCATACAAAAATCATGTACACAACCTTAGCCAACACAAGAATTCAACTTAAACAATCACAACTTCCACGTTTTACAATTTTTCTGGAAGACTTGTACATCTAAGACATTCCCAATTTGCCTAATAAAGAAATAGGATTTAAAGCAAATTGAAAAAAATAAAGAGTCTACATTAGGATCTACTAAATCCAATCAATCAAAATATGATGTACAAAACTAACCATTTAGAGTTTAATTTATCTTCCATTCAATACGAAAAATAAAATCTATACTTTGCTCAATAACATAGCCACACATTAAAACGTGATCTTTATAAACACAAGAATATCAGTTTAATTTAAACATAAATAACTTGTCACAATAAATTAATTATGAAATATCTCATTAACAACACAAATATATATCCAAAATTTACTTAACATTAAATAAATATATAATTATAAGTATTATATATATATTTTATATATATATAATATATATATATATATATATATATATTATTTATATATATTACATATATAAATATATATATATAATAATTATACAAAATGTATTTATTAATGCTAAGATTTTAAAATAAACTAATATTTAAAATTTAAAACTTTTAAATAAAAATCTGCATAAAAATCAAGTTTAAGTTAGGGCTTTATGCCCTAACCCCGCGCACTGTGGGTAGGGTTGCCTTTGCAGCCCACCCCACAGGCTCGGCCGCGGCAGTTGAGTCAAGCGTTGCCCACAAGGGCGGCACTGGGCTCGGCCCTCGCTACTGTCCCCCTGCGGGGTCGGTTGCAGGTAGCCCTGCCCCACAGAGCTTCAGCTCTCATTCTTTTTTATAAGAACTTTCTAATATAAAAACAACAATATATTTATATAAAATAAAAAATCGTACGGCGATTTCACTAATTCTTTTTTTTAAATAAAATCCTCAAATTCGCCTATACAGTAACTTTTCAATATTCTTATAAAGAATATAAGATTTTCACATTCCAATTTATATATGAATATATATATATAAATTCAACAGAGTTTTCATATGGGGAATTTTTAGAAATTTCTACAGAGTTACTTTGGAATAAATTTTCAACAGGGTTTCAATGGGGAAATTATAAAATTTCAACAGGGTTTCAAAGGAAAATACGCACAACAATTCCAATCAAATTTTAATTTAGCCCCCAGAGGTTTCAAATTCATTTTCCCTTTTTAAATGCTTCCCTTCACAAAATTTAACTCAAATATTTTCTACAGAGAAGGAAGTTTTCAGAAACCAACAGATCCTTACAAAAAAAGAATACAGTAAACATTTTTTTTGAGAAGTATAGGGATTTTAATTAAATGAAATTTCTTTTCACATACATTCTTTTCAACAGCAAACAATTAAAAATCACAAGGGAAATACCTGTTTTCCTGAAACTTGAAATCTGCCTGTAGAAGAAAATTCTTAGCTGCCTTTGTGTGCAATCCTCCAAAACTTCTCTAGAAAACCCAAATCCAAAAGGAAGCTAAAACCAACCAAAAAGATCTTCCAAAAATATACAACAATACAAAGGAAATCACAATTTCCTTAAAAATAATTTTAATAGAGAACTATTCTTTCATTTCCCGTGAAGAAAAGGTAATCCTCTGTATTTCCCCAAATCCCAGATAACCTCTGAGAAAATCCTCCACCCAAAAAGTCAATTAATTCAACTGGCACACATGTCGAGAAGAAACAAATATCTTTTAACAACCTCACGGCAATCATTCATTTCTTCCTTATCAAAATTTGAATGTCTTTTTAAATAATTTAAATTTTTTCAATTTTCAAAACACAAATTTCCCTTTTCTTTATTTAATTTATTTATCAACTAAAATACCATTTCCACATAATAATTAATTTTAAAATTAAGATTTATTCACACAATTAAAGTAACTTTAATTTAATTAATTAATTTATTTAATTAAATGAATTTAATCTCAATGATCAAATTACTTAACCAAACAAACTAATTAATTAATTAAATAAAATGTAAAACTTATTGTTCAACATTTAAAATTAATTGAAAACAACAGTAAATTAAAGTATAATAAACTATCATAAAATTGATAAATTTTCCTTTCAAAGTAATTGATCCAACTAGGGACAAACAAGACCACCAAAGACTCCAAACTAAAACTGACAATGTACTGTGACTGGGTTTAAGACTAGACTAGGATAAACCATGTTACTACCTTCCAATCAACATTTCCGTTGAGTCTTGACATGCTCAGACCTGAGTAACCAGGTGGAGTCGGTGTCATTTACCTGAAATCCTGCAACCAAACAAATAACATGCATATATATATAATCCATTGTACAAACACACCGTGCGGAGAAAATCACGGACATCACAGGGCACTCGCAAGTGAGTGATGCAACTCCATTCTCTACACCAATACACGTTACATCAGACTGACAAATTAAATAATAGTTAGTCCATCATAAACATATATATAGCAATAATATTTGAAGGAAATATCTATGCTATCACAAAGCATGTAAGAAATCAATTATCACCATGCAATGTATCATCATATCACAAAGTAAATCCACTGTCGCTCAAAATCAGCGATCAAAATATCCAAACCAAAGTACCAAATTCTAACAGTGTGAAAGCATGCTAACAAAAAACATAAGCATAAATGGAGGGGTACTACATCCTCCCCCCTAGGATCAGGCTTGCTCTTGAAAGCCTGCGAATAGGTAGGGATAAAGTTCCCTCATGCGTGTTGCATCCTCCCAAGTAGCAGAAGCCTCATGGCTAGGATCCCATTGGACCCTCACTTGATCAATGTCTCGACTCCTGAGACCGAGCGTCTGACGCTGTAGAATGGCCATGGGCTCCAAAGCTAGCTGCTCGTCCTCTACCTGTAATGCATTCCAATCAAGTACATGAGAAATGTCGGGATGATATGGTCTAAGAATTGATACATGGAAAACATCATGAATACGTGACAAACTGGGTGGTAAGGCGAATCAATATGCCATAGGACCAATCCTCTCTAGGATCTCAAATGGCCCAATAAAACGAGGCGCAAGCTTAGAGCCTTTTCCATAACAGATTGGACTCTTTTGTGGTCACACTCAAAGAAACACTCTATCACCAACTACAAATTATTGGTCTATTCTATGCGCATCGGCATACTTCTTTTTCCTATCATGTGTTGCTATCAAATGTTCTCTAATATGGTCAACTTGTTACTCCATGTCTCGAAGCATCTCAGGTCCAAGTAATACTCTATCCTCAAGTCGATCCCAACTCAAAGGAGTTCGACAAGGATGACCGTATAATGCCTGAAATGGTGGCATACCTATGGAACTCTGATATCCATTATTGTAAGAAAATTCTACTAAATACAGATAATCCTCCCAATGTGATTATTGATCCATTACATACATTCTAAGCATATCCTCTAATATTTGATTAACTCTCTCTATTTGTCCATCGATTTGAGTATATGATCACGTTGAACTAAAGTTCAACTTTGTACCTAGAGCATGTTGTAAAGAGTCCATAGGGCTAATGTAAATCACAGGATCTCTATGAAATAATCCTACAAGGAATTTACATGCAATCTAACTATATCCTCCATGAATATCCTAGCTTTCTGGATAGGCATTATATGATGATAAATGTTGGTGAAAAATGAGCTACCTTAGTCAATGGCCAATAGTTACCATAATGGCATCATGTCGACATGGCTGGCGTAAGTAACCCTACAATAAAGTTAACGATATAATATCCATTTCCATTGAGGAATGAGATGTGGCTGCAATAATCGAGATGTTGATGCTCGGCTTTGACTCGCTGTCATTCAAGACATCTCGATACATAATCAGCAATATCACGTTTCATACCAGGCTAGAAATACAATTGCCGAAGATCCGCATACATTTTCTTAACACTTGGATGAGTTGAGTATGGAGCTCGATGTGCTTTAGTCATAATTAATGTACGAAGACCCTCAAAATGTGGTACATAGATATGACCTAAATGCCGTAATATACCATCTGGTTCAAGGATATACCCTGCAAATAGACCTTCTAAAGATCTACCAGATTCAATCTCTAACTTTGCTTCCTGATACAATCTATCAATAGGAAGTGCTGCTAATATTTTCCCTCTCAAATCTACTTCAAGAGTAGTAGCAAAGATCTCATGTCGACGACGACTAAGAGCATTAGCCACTACGTTCTCTTTTCCTTGAACATATTTCACTTCAAAATCGTATTCACACAAGAACTCCATCCACCGTCTTTGTCTAGCATTCAAATTAGGTTGCTAAAAAATGTATTGTAGACTACGGTGATCAATATGAAGTTCGAAACGATGACCTAATAAGAAATTCCTCCATTGAACTAATGCATGCACTACCACAGCTAGTTCTAGATCATGAGTAGGATAGTTTAATTCATGATCTTTGAGTTTGTGAGACTCATAAGCAACCACACGCCCATCTTGCATCAAAACTGCTCCCAAACCCTCTAAGGATGCATCCACACATACTATGAAATCCTTAGTAGGATCAGGAACAATCAATACA
>VDFB02120138.1:0-24776 GCA_007258455.2 Sequoia sempervirens | reverse complement strand
GATGTGGTCATAACAAAATAGATAGAGTGTATCTTCTTAATCTTGTCTAAGTTGTGTGGTGCACTTCAAGTATTTTCTTCCATCTTCTATTCTACCATGGATGTTATGGGAGATGCTTATAAAATTCCTTCTTTTGACGTGTTTTGTGATCAATGGGCTAGGGAGCAAGCCATGTTAATTGAGATGGATGCTCTTGTTAAGATTCATGCCTTGATGGATCAATCTTCCAAGGGCAAGGGTAAGAATAAGAAGAAGCAGGTAAGATAGATTTTCCTCCGATTGGTGAGAATCCCTCCAAGCCTAAGGATAAGAATGATTAGAATACTACACATCCTCCTTCTTCTAACTCTGTGAGAATCATCATCCAAGTCTAAGAAGAAGAAGGATAATTGTTCCTTTGTGGAAAGTCAAGGAATAATGATGCAAATTGTTTTGTGAGGCTCACAATAGTGGAGGAATCCATGAAGAAGCACAACATTTTCATGCTTAAGTCTTCTTCCTTGGGAAATGGCTAAGCCCTTGTAGCAAGAGGTTTTTCCTCTACCCATGACAGTTGGATTCTTGATTCTAGTGATTCACATCACATGACTCATTATATATGGATCTTCTTGATTCTCTCTTTGGTAGTCATACTACTCGCATTGCAGTTGGAGACTCTTCTTATATTCATATTCTATGGATATGCTTAGTTTAGATGCAAGATGGTTGCATTGATGATGTTCTTGTTCCTCATATTTCACAAAATCTACTATCCATCTATCATATTTGTTAGCATGGTGATGGAATGCTTGTTGATTTCTCTCCCAGTGATATGACTATTCGAGAGTTAGATAATCTTGATAAGGTTGTTGCTACTAGAGTAGTTGATCATAGATCCCAATTGTATAAGTTTGATGGATTTAAGCCTTCATCAGGATTAGCCTTTATTTCTCATGAAAATTATGTGAGTAAGTTGTGGTATGAGTGATTTGGGCACCTAAATTATAGATATCTCCAATAGATGAGCACACATAAATTGATGATTGGTCTGCCTCAAATCTCTTGTTCTGATGGGGTTTTCCTAGGTTTTGGACTTGGTAAAAATCATAGAGATCCATTTCCAAAAGGTATGTCTACACGTGCTTCTGTACCCTTTGAGTTGGTGCATAGTAATCTTATGTCATTTCACAACCCTTCATTTTCAAGGGCCAATTATGTGCTCACCTTAATTTATGACTTCTCTCATCATACTTGGGTGTAATTTTTGAAGTACAAGGATGATTTTATTCATTTCTTCATGACCTTTCTTTCATTTGTGGTGAAGTTAGGACATTCCCTTAATAAGATTCACACAAATAATGAGGGGGTATATTAATTGGGTATTTTAGGACTTCCGTAGTGCTCGAGGTATTCTTCATTAGCACGCAGTGCCATACACTCTTCAATAGAATGGTGTGGCTGAGTGAAAGAACTGAACCTTATGGGAGATGGCCAATTGCATGATCTAGTGTAGGTCCATGGCTCTAGCTTTTTGGGAAGAGGCTGTCAATTGTGCCAACTACATTCAAAACCGTATGCCTCACAAGGTTGTTTGGAATATGACTCTTGAGGAGGCTTGGTCTCATGTCAAGACTAAGGTCTCCTACTTTATAGTATTTGGAAGTGATGCATCAACATTCATTCGAATGGGGAGGCAAAAAGCAATGGAGAAGAAGAGTCAGTAGTTCATCTTCACTGGCTACTTTGAGGATGTGAAGGGCTATTGTTTGTTTGATTCAGTCAGTCAAGAGGTGAATTTTCATCATGATATTCATTTTGATGAGTCTTCCATTTCGAAGGATTCTCCATGATAGGCCTCTACCTCCCTTCTTCCTAGTTCTTCTTTAGAGGATGTTTTGATTCCTGTTGTTGATGATGATGATGTTGTTGATGCTCCTAATGATAGTATTGATATTTTTGTTGACATAACTTCATCTTCTCCTGAGCCTACACCTAAACAACCTATTTGGGCTCACACACTTCTTAACGAGGTTGGTTCTTTGTCGGTGATCCCACCATTTCTTGCCACACTTGTTCTTAGACTTTAGGTATCATTCTTTTGAGTCATGCAATTTCTACTGATCCTTAGAATTTTTTAGATGCTTTAGTTGTTTCAGAGTGGGATATTGTTATGGTTGAGGAATATTCTTCTTTGATGAAGAATCATACTTGGGATCTTGTTCCTCTTCCTAATAGAAGAAAGTTGGTTTAGTGCAAGTGGGTGTACCATACCAAGTTTGTAGCTAATGGTTCTATTGACAAGTACAAGGCTCATCTTGTGGCTAATGGGTTTTCTCAAGTTGAGGGAATCGACTATTCAGAGAAATTTTTTCCTTTTACCGAGATGGATTCCACTTTTCTTGTAGTTTCTATTATTTCATCTCAGGATTGGTCAGTGTATTAGATGGATGTGAAGAGTATTTTCCTCCATGGTGATCTTCAGGAGGAGATCTATATGGATCAACCACTAAGCTTTGTGTAAGACTGTTCACTTGTTTATAGGATTCAACATTCATTTTATGGTCTCAAACAAGCCCCTTGGGCTTGGTATGACAAGATGGATAGTTTTTTCCTTACTTCTAGACTCACTAGATGTCACTCTAACCCTATAGTTTACATTCAGAGACATGGAGGGTATCTTCTCATTCTTGTTATCTATGTGGATGACTTGATTCTCACTGGGAGTTCTTCATCCATGATTAAGGATACTCAAAGAGCTTTGATGGAGCGATTTGATATGATAGACCTTGGTCATTTTCATTTCTTCCTTAGTCTTCAAATTCATTAGTCTTCGGTAGATATATCTATTTTCTAGTAGAAGTATGCTGTTAATTTGCTTCAAATATTTGGGATGGCTGATTGCAAGCTAGCCCCTTCTACTTTTCAATTAGGTGTTGTGTTGTCTTCTAGTTGCAATACTCCGTAAATGGATGCTACATTATATTGGTAGTTGGTTGGCAGCCTTTTGTACTTGACACAGTCATCTTGATATTTCCTTTGCAGTTGGTCTTGTCTCCCATTTCTCTCAAGATCCTCATGAGAGTCATTGGAAGGAAACCAAATGTATCTTGTAGTACATTCATGACACTACACATTTTGGCATTCATTACACATCAACTGCTACTCAAATTTTGGGCTTCACTAACTCAGATTGGGCTGGTGATATTGATGATAGAAATTCTACTTATGTCTTTATCTTTTATCTTGGTTCTATTCAAACTGTATGGTCTTGTAAGAATCAAACTTATATTGCATTATCATCAACTGAGGTTGAGTATCAAGGTTTTATTTTGGCGAGTCAGGAGGTTTTGTGGCTTCGACAGTTGATGGTTGAATTTCTCTTTCTTTTTTATCATCTCATTACTCTTTGGTGTGATATTCAGAGTGCCATAAATATTTCTCACAACTGAGTGGAGCATCAACATATGAAGCATACTGAAATCCACATGTAATTCATTAGGCAACTCATTCAAGAGGGTGTTCTTAGTTTGGAGTATTTTCCTATGGAGTAGTAGGTTGCAGACATCATCACTAAACCTTTGGCATCTCCTTGCTATATTTTGTTGAGATTAATGCTTGGGGTGAAGGAAGTTGTCCTTGGGGGGTCTTGATGAGTTCTCCTTCCTTCATTTTCTCTTTTCTATTTTCTCTCTTTTGGAGAGGGTTTTTTTCCCACAATTTTCTCCTTTTATCTAGTTGTGAGAGATTTCTCTTTTGTATTGTAGTTGTGCATGGGTACCTAACATGACCTTGTTCTCGAGACCTATCTTGCATCTCATTTTTCATTTTTATTTTCCCTATGTCGCACTCAAGCGAGGATATTGGAGTGAATGGTTTTTTAATTTTCACATTTTCTTAACTTAAATTAGGGGTAGTTTTACATTTAATAATTTCTAACTGTATTTTAAATTTTTTGTATGTTGCTTACCTTCTCGTATTGATCTTCTCGTTGCTTTATAAGGCATGATGTGTATATTATTTTATCATCTCATTTTTATTCATTCTTCACTCCTAATGGAATAGATTCTCCTATGTTGCTTCTCTCATTTGTGAAGGTTTATCTTGGTTTGTAGATGATCCTGGGTGCTTTGCTTTAACAAGCCAAACAACAAAGAAACATGGAGCAAATATATTTCTCTCAGGCCACAATAAACATCATTGAAAAATTGGTTCACACATTAGTGAAAATATCTCACTGTACAACAGTCCATAAACCCAAATTTTGAATATAGAAACCTCTAACAACCATGAACAATATATCAGATCTGCATAGTCATAGCATCAACATAGAAGAAATGTAAAGCACAATACTGAAGCACACTCTAAACACTTGCACAATATATTTTTCTCTATTTATCAAATTTTCTCAAAAGCACTTGGAAACCAAGTACCAAAGACATCATCTAAGATCATTACTTGATTCCAAATCATCTTTAGACATTGCAACAAAAAGATAGCTCCATGTACTCACAAAAAATACATCAATATCTCAATTACACATGCACAATGTGTAACAACCTATTTTCCTCTTTTTCACAAATTTTTCAATATCCTCGACATGAAACAAAGTTTCTTAACACATCTAGTTGACATCAATGACAACACCAACACATAGAATTCCTATTGACATAAATGACAATACCTTCATACTTGCAACACTTTATTCCATGATCTTCATAAAACATGTTAAACTCATTGAAGGTGAATTCTCCAACTCTGTTAGACATCAAATACTTGATCTTCAAATCCATTTCATTCAAAACCATAGAATTAAATGTTTTAAAACTATCTAGAGCTTCATATTTTTCTCTAAGAAAAGTAACCCATGTCATTCTAGAATAATCATCAATCAAAATCATTAAATACCTATCACCTTGAAGACTTCTACACTTGTCGAACCACAAAGATTTGTATTAATTTAGTAATTCGTAAAAAATAGATTGCTATTTTCCTTTGAAACTACTCCTTATTTATTTTCTAAATTTATAATCTTTTCAAAACAACATTGATAGGATTTGTGATTCTTAGTAGGTCTCTTACTACATGAAATGAACTGATTCTAATCATATTTGTCAAAATTTGACATCCTTCTAGTCCATAACCAACTGTCATTAATCTGAGTCATAAAGCAATGACCATTAGTACCCTTGAGTTGATAGATATTTCAATCTTCCATCTTACCTAGTAGCAATTCATAGTTCCTATCCTTTTCTAATCTCACATGCATCATCCTGAAACACAATATTATACCCTTTGTTGCACATTTTTCCAACACTCAAAAGATTATGCCTTAAGCCTTTAACATAGTAAACATCTTCATATTATGCTTGCCATCAAAACTAATTGAACTCTATTCCACAAATCTTAGCTCCTAATCATCTCCAAATTTAACTAATCCTCCATCATACTTTTTCAAGTTTAACAAACTTACTTTTTTCTCTGATCATGTGATTTAGCAACCACTACATCAACAACCCAATAGTTCTTATCTTTTCTAGCATGAAAAGTAGATACCAAAGTACCTTCAATCTTTTCCTTCTTTTCTGGAACACTTTCCTTCACACAACTTTTAGAGTTAGCAAAAGTATATTCATATTTTAAAAGCCAATAACAAGATTTCATCATCATCTCCATAATCGATTCATTATCGAAATACCAACATATTCTCTATTTGGACATCTTGAAGCATAATGACCTATATTTCCATAGCTATATTTGGACATCTTGAAGCATAATGACCTATATTTCAATAGCTAAAACATTTGAAAGGTAGTTTACCTCTACACTTACCAGTGCCCTTTTTCATCCTTCTTATGAAGTTAGCTTCCACATCATCAAGATCTTCTTCATCTAAATCTTCAACCTTTATTGATTTTCTAGCCTTGAATGCAATCTCCACTTTTGTACCATTTTTCCAACCATCTTTTCTCATTTGAAATGAAGTTAGTATACCCAACAACTAATCTCTATAGTAAGTATTAAAATTTGCAACTTCCTCAATAACAAATACCTTTTCACTATAAGAATCAAGAAGAGATTTGAGAACTTTCTTTACCACTCTAGGTTATTTGACTTGTGTGCCAAGACCTCTCATTATGCTTACTAGATCATCAACCTTCTACATATAACTTGTAATTATTTCATCTTTAAACACTCGTAAGGTCTCAAATTGTGCCTTCATATTTTGCAACTTCTCTTGTTTAACATTATCATCTCCTTCATTTAAATTATTTCTAGATTATCCCAAACTTCTATAGTAGTCTTAAGATTCATAAATTTTACTAATTTATAATTTGAAAGCATATTCAATAGAATAAACCTTGCCTTTTACCATTTATTTCATGTGCCTTCATCTCATCGCTTATGCTCAGACCATTCAGAGGTGAAAAATATTGATTATTTATTTCCTTTTCAATCTCATATCCAAAGGATGTTAGATATCCTTCCATCTTTTTTTTCCAGAATGCTTAATTTATGTCATAAAAATTAGGACTCTCTATCTTGTTCACCACCCTAGATCTAAGTCAAAAGGTTAACCTTCTCTCCAAGGAACCTTGCTCTGATACCAACTGTTAAATGAACAAGACAACTAAGAGAGGGGGTGAATTAGTTGCACCAAACTAAACATCAAAACCCTCATCAATAATTAGATCTAGATGCATTCAATAAACCCTTAATATGTTATAATGTTTAAGCATGAAACACAGATAATAAAAATTGAACCAACCAACACCAAACATAAGTGAACACTAGATTTACATGGAAAGGCCAATGAGGGAAAAGCAACGATGAGAATTAGCTCACAATATAAGTAATCACAAAACTGGTACAAAGGCTTGTTTCTAGAATAGGATGCACTATTCATAAAGGCTCACATCCCAATATCAATTCCATAGAAAGAAAAAGAAGATAGAAGAGAAATGTTACACAAATAATAACTTCTCAATGCAACAGAGAATCCACCATAGTAGCTCCAACAACTTCGTAGTCTTGTTTGAATGATGGCAGACACCTTTAGCTCACTACATTTGAAAGTCCAACACTTTAAATTTCGCACTCCTCTACTCAAACTCACACTCTACCCTTCAACAATTCACATCACTTGAACCAAATACATCTATCCTTTCTATATTTTCAACCTTCAACATCTTAGCTCATACTTATACTATCCTCAACCTTGAAAACCTTCTCCAAGGTTAGCTATACACATTTCACAATTTGTAATTTCAAATTAGGTTGGTACTAAACATTATCAGACTATAATGCCAAGTTACACTACAACTCTATAATCCAACTTGCAGAGTACCAAACCATAAATCTTCTTGAAATAGGAAAGAAAATAATACCATCAACTCTCCTTTAGAACTACAAGTCCTAAAAAATAACTACAGAGAAATGTGAAGCAAATACATTTCAACCAGATGTACCTCTATGTACAACATTGCAAAACCAGTTCACACATTGGTGAACATAAATTCCTATAACCATTGATCTAGAAGCCAAAACTCTGGATATAGAAACTCTGAACATCTCTAACCAACATATTCAAACCACAAAAGTAAATCTTCAACCTAGAAGAAATGTGAAGTAAAAACATAACACTTCTACAACAACTTGTTTCCTTATTTTATCAATTTTCTCAATATCCTGGACATCTGAACCATAAATAGAAGATTGTCAAAGAAACACAAGAGGTTAACATTAGCAACTTAACTAATGACAACATAATACAACTAATCAGAGCAACAATCTCTTCTCAACCACTGCAATACTATAATCAATGGCAACATAAGCTTGTTGAAATCAATGACAACACCTTCATACTTGCAACAATATCAATAAAGCACAAAGTGTACCCAAATTCAAATAATATAGAGGATAAGAACCAACCATTGAATGGTGACTAGGAGAGAAAGGAGGTGATAATGAATTTTCACTCTCAATATTTCATGTGAAGGAAGAAGACTCATCATCATTTAGAATATTCCTTGGGTTAGTGGAAACCTTAGAATATCAATCATCTATTCTACATGACTCCAATGTGAATGTATAAGGAGGCTAATATGTGAAGAGTGGAACTCAAAGATCCCTTCTCAAAAAAATAATTCCTTTCAATGAAAAACTAGTGTGTGGTAGGGTGGAGCAACTCATATATGTTAACACCACTTAGATAACTTCTAAATATATATCATTGTATATATATACATCCATGGAATTACATTTTGCCACAAGAATGTGGGAACATAGAAGAGATAAAACAAACTACAAACTATTTAACAATTAAATTTAAATAACTTAAAGCTTCTAAAGGAGAAACTCCCTTCAAGTCTCAATGGGGAACATAGTTATAGATCTAATAAGTACATAATAATGTGTAAGAGATTTGTAGTGTATCATGTAATTCACCATTTCATTCAAAAATGTGTTCTTCCATTATACCACACTATTTACTAATAATTTCATTAAACTATGTACTACAAACCAATTCCCTCTATAGTGTGGAACTACTCAAATGATGGGTAAAATATTCCTCACTATTGTGAATGTAAAAAAGGTTTAATGTTTTTCTTGAATGTTTCTTTCCAAAATAATTGAAGTTTTAAACATTCTCAAATAACTTAGAAATTTTCTTGATAAATTAAACCTAAGTATACTTGGAAAGTTCATAAATCAATATCAAAACATATCTAGACATGTTTAAGGAAGGATATCAAAATGCACTAGAAAAATCACTAGAAACACAATTTAATATATTTTAATGTTTTCATAACTTTCCTTTCTAAAAATCCTCTTTTAGATACTAACCAATGATTCATCCCTAAAAAACAAAAAAAAAAAATGAATATAAGTTTACCTTGTAATCATGCTTTATTGGTTGAGTAATTGCATGTATTAGTAGTTAAGATGGCCATTATACATATTCCATAATTTTCTCAACTCATTAGAATAAATGAGGAAAAAAATTAAGGGTGAATCAAGAATGAAGTATAAAAAAAATAGAGCCAAGACTAGTTATTGTCTCTCCCTAGTACAATTATAGAACCATAGTGCATCTCAGCAATAACCACTAATTCAAGAGTTAACTCAACCCACTCCCCTAAAATATTCAATACCAAATAATGCTCCAAAAATGTGAATCACATATAATCACTATGCAACCCACATGTAAGCACATGCAACCACATGTAATCCACATGCAAGTAGATACAATCCATAGATCATTCATATAAAAAACAGTTCTAAGAAACTAGTTATTTCTCCCATAACTAGGGGCTGCAACCAAGCACCCATTATAAGTACTTCAAACCCCACAAGGAAACAAAGGAATCCCACATTGCCAAACATAATATTTGGATCAAAAACATGTGAAACATACAACTATATTACCAACTCCAAGATCCTCCACCTTATCCATTCTACATGTGCTTCCCATATCTGCTATCCTAAAAAATGTGGTCAAATAAAAACATTCAGAAAAAAATGTATTAAGATCTCAAGAAAGGTATTTTTTCCTATTTCTAAAACCATGTCTCAAATACCAAATTAAAGAAAATTCATTATGGACTTTCCAATATAAAAACCTTCATTGTTACCATATTTGACACAAATATAAATAAACTGTACCCACGGTGCAAAAATAGGACAAAGACATTTCATACATTGTTTTTGTAAGGATAAATTTTTAAGATATTATATATAAATAATTTCAAAACTATAAAATTAACACTTAAAAATAAACAAGAATGAAAGAAAAATATGAAGAATAAACTAAAGAAAGAAGAGAGGCATCAATATACATTAAAAAAGAAAAACCTTTAGAGGGAAATCTAACCTTGATAGCACTCAAATCAATAAATTCCCAACAATAATTATGTTAAAATATAATATCAAATTTCATGGATTCAATAGAGATCAATAATCCTACAATATCTAGAACTAAAAATATAACCCCTTGTAATACAATTCTCACAAATATCCTATCCAAGGATCTAATATAACTAGGAGAGCTCAAAATAACAAAACAAGCCACAATGATTTATGAAAATCATGTAGTACACCCACCCCAAGTATGGTGTCCAAATCCTGTAATACAAATTCCAATGTCTAACTTATATGAGGGGTGAATAGGCTAATATTATAACATATCCAATATGCATCATAGTCTCCCCCAAAAATTTGGCGTATTATTTTTTATTTACTTTTTTTACCAAGATTATTTATGCCATGTCATACTTACGTATTGCAAGTTGGTCAATATTCTAATTCCATAATGTTATGTCCATCTTACATATCCTTATATGTATCATAGAATCTCTTACATATCTAACAATGTTGTAGAGTACACACCTTATATGACATAAATTCTCTTACAAACTCTTATGCATGCATCATATATGTGAATACACATGACATAAAGGTCAAGTTGAAGTGAGACACCATTATTTATTAGGGTACAGTAAAATAATAAAATAAAATAAATAATCCAAACATTAGAATATGCCATGTATACAACACCTAATGCCAATAATATCAATACGTAAATCATGTCTTAAAGACATCAAATGATAACTTACTATAAATTTGTATCAACATATGTTGTCATAAATGTGAAATTTATCTAAGATGGCAACAATATGATATTATGGACTCATCATGTTATATAATATTTATTGAAATTCAAATGTATTTGACAAATTTTATAAGACTTGGTATGATGTATACAACCAGATTAACCACCTATTTTATAGAAACAACAAAGGATAAAAAACTAGAAGAAAAAAATAATCCTAAGATATGTTAATAGGACATGAGATCATGGTATTTGGTATATTGCACCTATAATTTTTAGTTTGGTTAAGGATACTAATAGTCTTTTGGAAATTATAATTGATGATATGAAAATTATTTCTAAATATATTTGATTAGGTGGAAAATAGGGTTTACCAAAATGAATTGATGAAGATGATAAACCACTATAATTTTTTCACTAATATTGTGTGATTTATGTGTGTGATAAGATGCAAATAACAATAAAAAACTAACCCTAACTTTTATAGCAACTATGAAGTAAGTTTTTAGAGCTTAAAATGATGTGTACCTTGCTACAAGAAGCCTATTTTTTGGGCACAAAGGACTCATTCGCCTTTAGTGGTGAATGGGTCCTTGTTAGGGTTTCTAAAACTAAGATTTGGGTTATTTTCCTTGATTTTTGCACTCTCAGATCCCTAGTTGTTAGCTCTCAAAAACCTATAATAAATTTTGTAGCTTCAATTCTTTATTATTGCACTACAAAGACCAACTGTGCAACTTGACAACTTTTGTAATTTTGCTTCAAAATTCTTCTCCACTTGATCTTCAACATGTAAATCTACAAACACACACTCAAAAGGAGAAAAACTCATTGATTGTTAGTGAATAGGGCTTTTCCTAAGTCAAAACCTGTTTAGGTAAATAAACCAAATGATGAAATAAGGAAATTGAAGCATGAAGCATGAAATATGTAATTGATGATACCTTGGATGTTGTCTTGGAATGTAAATCTACAATCTAACATGAAGTGGACATGAAGAATGTAGATCTTGATCTCAAATCGATGTGAAACAATGTGTGGAAGATGGATCTTCAATGCTACATCAACAATCTTAGCTCAAAAATAGGGATAACTTTAAGAAACCCCCCCATTGGCAAAGGTGTAAAATCCTGGCGAATCTTTCCTTTTATTTGAAAAAAATTATTAATTTTTCTAGTGAATCTATGCACATTATTTAAAAAATTGTAAAACCCTAGAAAATATTAATGAATAATTGGTAAAAATAATAATTATAATTATGGATAATCTTGGGAATAATCACTAATAAGATTAATTACAATGGTGAATATCTCCTTTAAAATTTGCATAGTTCTTGGCACATTTCCCCTTTTTTTATTTTTTTTAAATATTGAAGTAGGGGCCTAGGGAGGCAACAACAGATGGGGTCAGGGGGCCAGCCCTTGTGGGGGAGTCGAGGGAATTCTGGGAGCCCCTTGGCAGGGCTCGATCAAGAAACACCCCTCGCTTGAGGTCCAGGGCGGCAACCCGGCATGCTCCTATAAGCTGAGGTCAAAATGAGCCCTCACCATAAGCATATAAATTCACTATCAAAATGCATTGGACCACCACCCAGTTAAGTATTTTTAAAAATATCCTTTAAAAATAATAAATGAAAAGTTAGAATTATTTACCATCGATTAGCTTTTTAATCAGATGGTTGCAGGTTGATTCTGCGACCTAATACGCATGTTCCTTTTAAAAGGCTTGTTGAGGCTCAAAATTTGTTTTGGGCCACATGATTAAATTTAATCGTGTGGCCCAAAACAAATTATGGGCCTCAACAAAGCTTGCTTTTAAAACACATCTATACTCAGGTTATGGAATCAATACAATATCCGTTAAAAATCGATTGATCACAATCGTAATGATTTGAAACAAATTTAGGGCATCAACAAGCCTTTTTTAAAGGCACCTGCATATAGATTCTTGGAATCATTACAACCATCCAATTAAAAAGCTAATCAATGGAAATAAATAAAAGCCCTATTCAAGGCTAAAACATCCCTAAAATTAAATGGTAATTTATTATTAGTGGAAATTTTTCCCCAAAATTAATGGTAGGAATATAATATTACTGGCGAATATAAATAATATTTGTAATTGCAGTATAAACTACTGGTGAATCAGTTCCAATGACGCATTGTTTAAAAAATAATGCATAGGTGAATTAATTGAGACGAAATATTTTTTTTGTAAAAACCTAGTGATTCAACATCCTTTTTAGCTTGTACTATTTTCCATTTTCAGAGGTCCCAATTTAAATTATTCACCAATTGGCGAAGATTTGCCACTAAAGTTTTCCTTGCTCAACATGTATGAATGCACTATGCCTTTGTCATGATAAAATGATCTTGAATTGCTACAATAAACTCTTGATATTTTGTCTTGAAATGCCTTTAAATTTCTCTTGAAGTGCTCAAATGCTATAAGGATGCTCTCTCAAAGTTGCTAGGATGTCTTGTAAGCTTTCTAGGAGAAATAATGTGAATTTACCCCTTATTTATACCAAATCTAGAGATTAACCCCGAAATTGGAATAATTCAAATCAACACCAAATTTGGAAATGAATTATTAAAATCCCACCAAAATCAAATTCAAAAAGGGGGTCCTTATTAAGGGAGAACCCATTTACCACCTAGGGCAAATGGGTCTTAGCAGAAGTTTCCAAGACAATGCCTTTGGGGGGTGATATAAGATCAAAAACCCATGTTAAATCTACAAAGAAAGGGGGGTCCTATAGAGGGAGGACCCATTCGCCACCTAGGCCAAATGGGTCCTAGCACCAATTTTTAGGCCCTTGATTTTTCCCAATTAAATGTTTTAATTTGAATGTTGAGTGTCGGGATGGATTCTCGAAAGGTGTCACCAATAAGTCTTAAATTTGAATTAAATGGGCTAATTAACTCTAATTAACCACAATTAATTAAAGAGACCCTAGATAAATGTGAAAGTGTGTTACAACACTTTACAACACCTAAAATAGGATACAAATTAAGTACATTTTATTATAAGGGACCCAAAATCAACGTGAATGTGTACAACACATTACAACATTAGTCCTAGGAAAAATTAGGTTAATTCAATGACAATTATTCCCAAATTAAGGAAAAATTATACTTTTTCCATTAGTACAATATTTTCTATTTTGGGTCTAGAATAATTTATTGGCCTTATTGTGTCATTGTCAACTATAGAGGCCAAATATGCTACAACAATCTAAACATGTCAAAAAATATTGAGGAAAATGGTTTTACTAGAGATCCAAATCAAGAACAAAATGGACGAACACTATTTTTTGTGATAATATGTTTGTTATAAATTTATCAAAAAACTTAGTAATATTCTTCGGAAGGAACATATACACTGACATAATATGGAGAGATAAGTCATGAAATTTGTAGTTTGGAGAAGTAGTTTATAGATATTTTTATAAAAGAGCTAAGAAAAAGTTGAGTTTAAATTATTTTGAGAAAATTTAGGTATAATAGCTCTAAAAGTGTCATGCTTGTGGGAGGCTAAATTAGTAAATGAAACTTTCCTCTACCTCATAGTGTCACCAAATAAAAATAGAATAAAGCTAAAAACAGGGTTTTCGGATGTCATAACTATCAATAGTAAATTTCTAGTATATAAAAAGAAGTATATTTTATATATAACATTGGATTTACTTATAGATTAAATGTAGAATGCTTAATAATAGATTTTAAAATGTTAGTTTAGTTTTAAAATAAAATTTTTAATTTTATAAAATCAGTAGTAAATTATATATATGAAAAAAAAGGTTGAAGTTTATATTATAAAAAAACAAGAAATTGCAGATACTATCTTATATTTATATATATATATATAAACACTCAGTATATATTATGAAATTTATATTTTAATCAAATTTATATATTATGTTGCATACAACTTTTACTATGATTACAAAAATATTATCAAATATTAATTTTATGATTTGTTAACCTACATGCATAAACAATGGCAGAAACACTTGAATGTAAAATTTACACAGACGAAGTTTTTCTTAAAGACAACCTCAATTTCTCAAATCACCAAATTGAAATCTCCATTAATGAAGAGAACATGTCTGATGAAACATTTATATCCACATTTGTTGACGGGAATTAATTTTTCCCAGACAAATTTTTGTCCATCACAGACAAAGCAAGAAAAAAAAACCCACACATCAAATTTTTTGAGAAGGGTTAAATATATAAATAGGTATTCAATTAAGAACAAAAAATTATTTGGTTGAAGAGTAGCCATAGTTCCTCATGTCAAGTAATCATGAAGTACTATTCCTTACAGCATCCGAACCTGTCATTTGGACAAGGGTTTAGTTTGCTGTGTTGATGTACGTTTGGATGGTGCTGGACGCTTTTCTTTTTTCTTGCCGACACTTGCTGTTCTTTGTATCTCTATTTGGTTATTCTATTTCTTCCAATTAAAAAAAAAAAAGTAATCGTGAAGTAATTGACCAGATCTTAGACGGGCTAAATAAAAATAGAAATTAAGTGATGGTGGGTGCTTTGAATGTTTCAATGGATTTTTTTTTAATGTAACTGGTACGGATTAGGAAAGTCTTTCATTTAGTGTGAACTCTAACCGACATGGAAACGAGTCTTCATAGGACTTTTACATTTTGTGTAAAAAATCCTTATAAATATCAATCGGTCAATCCAAATCTTTAGAGGGAAGCGCAGCATGTGAAAGGCCTCCGATTTCTCCTAGAAGATATAAATTACATATATTTATAATATTGATGAGGATAACTGGGTAATATGGAACTGGGGAAGGTTGTTCTATGGATTATGTGCAGGAGAACTGGGTAATATGGGACTGGGGAAGGTTGTTCTATGGATTATGTGCGAACGTGGTGCCATTGCAGGGATGGTTGTTGCGCAAAATATATTCAATATAGGACGAAGCTTCTGGTCAAATATTTTAACAGGAAGTTTAGTATCCTGTTAAGTAGAAGAGGTTCCGCTTTCAGACAGCAGTAGCTAATGAATGCCTTTTAAATATAATTTTCTCCGTAGCAAACATTGGATGTTAAAAATTATTTATATAAGGATATGCCTTATTTGTCAGACTACTACAGCTAGTAGAATAAATTATAATTTGGGTGGAATAAAATATTTCCAAGCTCTTAATTGAAGAAACGTTTAACTCTGATTATTTTTTCAATAGTGAGTCAATGCGGAGTATATAAGAGCATGAGCAATCATAAGAACTACAAAATAACACACTCAAATTAAATATTATATTTATCCATGTAGATATGTTTGGAAGTGTAGTATCTCATATTGCTCAACATTGCTAAGGCACCAAAACATTATAAAGAGAGAAATTAAATCAATTTGGAATCGGTTCAACAAGTGTAGAAGTTTTGAAATAGAGTATAAAAATTGCACTTCTATTGGTTGGATGTATAGGTGTGGTTAAATAAAAAATAAAGAATCTCTTTCTTATATAAATCTATAGGTTAGGTCTAAGCAAGGATCTAATTAATTTTTCTTTTTTTCTTTTTAATTTTAAATTTTATACATCAAAAGGAAAAATTAGAGTTGGAAATGGACATTTCAAATTTCATTATTCATGTGTTAAAAATGCGATTAATTTTATAAATTTTAGACATTTTAATGTTTATAGGAAATCTTTTCTATTTCAAATTTTAACTTTTAAAAAGATGTGTGGATTATGTTTCTTATACATGTCTTATGTTTCTTATACATGTCTTATGTTTCAACTAGTAGAAATTTGTTTGCCAGATACGACATTTAAAATGGTCACTCCAAAGCCTTAAATGTCTTATTTCACGCTCGCACGATCGGTAACAAGGTACTCAGGAGCTGTGTAACCACTGTATTGCCAAACAAGGAAAGGAAAACGAAGTAATCAGAAGCCCAAAATGAAAACGTTGTTGTGCCCTCGAAATTTAAAACTACATGCATTAACCTCAGTCATTCTTATAAAGGACTAGAGGATATATAAGGGCGATCTTACTATGTTCCAACAATAGGCGTTTCCATAAAATCCTCATAAAACGGTAGCGGTATTATAGCAAAGCCAAAATCAGAAATCTTGGCATTCAGATTTTCATCCAGAAGAATGTCGGAGGGCTCGATATCTTTGTGCACGATGTACAACCCTGCACCTTCGTGAAGATAGACGAGTCCTCTTATTATATTCATTGTAGTGTTCTTTAATCAGTTCAATAACTAGGAACATGAATTTCTCTACTCAGGGATTGAACATCACAACTCGCAGTCATGACCTACTAAAGAACCTTATTTAATTATCAACTCAAGGACGTAAACTTGAAATGGGACAGCACAACATATGCACTAATCACCCTTCCAGACATACATGATTCCTAAAATGCCTTATACTGGAATTTAAGTACTAGAAACAACTTTACTATTTAACTTTGCTTGAAAATGAAAAACTCTAAAGATAACCTATTCTGCTCCTAGTGGCTGCAGGAACAGTTGACATCTCTGTGTTTCTGCCAGCTGCAGGAACAGTCACATTAACTTTTATGAAGGGAAATGTAGCTATTCTAACTTGCAGAATAAAAGTATGGACAGTTCCCTAAGTGGGCCCCCTTAGGTAGTGCCAAAAGCAGACAACGGATTAGGTGAAAAACTTCATAAGCTTTATTGATTCAATGCAAACAAGTATATGGCACAATCTCTTGGCTAAATTTATAAGAATGAAAGTGTGTTACAATAGCAATTTTTTTCAGCCCCTTCTCTGAAGGAGAATGGGCTATTTATCGAAAACTGATCCTAACTACTAACCAACCTTCCCTTATAAAACGGTAGGCATTTATTACATTTAACCAGCTTAAGTAAAGAGGTAAATGACAATGTAAGAACTAAGTCAAATTGGTTTAGCAGTCTTAAAGCGCCATCATCCTAGATTCATGCACCACCAAGACACCTGGCCTAGATTTTTGGAATACTCTCCTTGCATGGCGGATGAGTTGAAACTGTCTCCTCATCTTTTGTTGTTGAACTAGTCTTTATGGATTTGGTCTTCAATTCTTCAAGTGAAAATTGAATTCCCTTCCTTCAATCATGGTACCTGCAAAATATCTCGCCATCTTTTCTTGAGGAAGAAGGTTAGCTCAACACGTTCATCCTTTAAGACAATCCGTTACTTTATTCATCCATTCATTAAGTATTAAACTAAGGCAAACATTGTTTCAAATATGGCTGGAGGAAGTTTTGGTAGTGGAGGCTACAGAAAGGTTTATGATCACAAAAAGCCATAAAATATTTATCAAACTAATAAAACATTAAAGGTAATAATCATGGGACTTCTTATCACAATATACTCATCATATTTAAGTCATAAAAAGGTCTATATCCTATCCCATAAACAGACTGAATGTTTGTTTTAGCATAATAAAAACAACAAAGTATTTATTAAAGTATGATCAAAATGTGCCAAAGACTTGGCTCATCATCCATTATGATCCTAAATCTTGTTGGCCAGTCAATAATCATCTCATTTTCTTCTGCATGTGGTGGTAAGGGTTATTTAGATATTCGAGATAAACCCTTTAATCACATAAAGACAGACCAGAAAAAAAATTGCACTGGCTACTTACCAAAAATGGCGCTTGACAGGCTCCGTGCCATATAATCATAGACTATCATAGTGTCTTCAATGCAATATCCCAAAAGCGTCAAAAATTTTCGATGGTTAAGCCTGCTTAGCATGTTCAACTCGTTCATTCACTCTTGTTCGCCTTGCAAACTTTCTTTCCTCAACACCTTTACTGCCACGTGTCTTCCATTGGATAGAATTCCCTTTAGAAAGCAGAACAAACTATGGTATTAGAGATCTCAACTAGTTCCCCCACTGTAACAAAGCTCGACAAGTTTCACTATATAAGACCTTAATTGCTAATTGTTTTATTCCAAATAGAAATCCCTTTATAAAACATGTTTATACATAATCAGCTTTATCATAGACTGTAATTGACAGTTTGATTTGAAAATGAACTTACCCGGTAAACAATCCCAAAACCACCACTGCCTATTTGTACTATAAACCCTTTTGTTGCTCTATCCAATTCGTCTCGTTTGAACGCAATTAGAGATTTTTGGTTCTCATTCTTGATTGGAGATTGTTGGATCGCATTCTTAATTGGAGATTGTTGGATCTCCATCCCCAACATTTGCGATTCTAAATAAGGTGTTTGGAGTCCTTGATCAGGGGAAAATTTTGGCCTCCATCCAAATATAGTTTGAATTCCTTTTCTAAGAAATTTACCCAGCCCAAGAGAACTATGTGACGCCATTTCAAGTTGTTTGTGCCAATTTATCTCCTTATTGTTGTATTTTCCTTAGAAGATAAAGTGCCGACTCTAATCCATAGAGCTCTGTTTTACAGATCTACTCCATCTCACCTGATTATATAAATTCAAAGTGATAAAATCTAATGAATTACCTAATAAAGGTTTCCATTAGAACTATTATCTTACACTGTGATTCTTGGATTGGGATTGGTTTGTTATCGCAAAGCAGTTATTGTCCTCCTTTCCACACAGGTAGTACCCTTTACAAAGTTGCTCATCTCTATTAATGGTGGGCTGAGAAAATAAAGGGAGAGAATATTTTAGTAAATCAAAATATAGCCCGCGTTATTAAAATTGAACAAGTTAACATCTTACTAAAAACTTAAATGGTCTAAAAGTAGTGCTTACCGCTAAGAACGATCCTTGCAGTCTCTTCAATTCTAATCAACCTATGTAGAGCTTGTTCACAGTAATACAGTTGGCATATAATCCTCTTTGAGCTTCTCCTCTATGGAATCAATACCAATGTACCAAATTTATCGCTCAATTAGCAACGCGGGGCCATACTTTCGTCCAACTTGTTGTCGAGACCAAGGCCCACATGGACATAACGCGGGCCATTGTTGGTCGGTGAGGAGACACTTCACTAAAATTTATTCTTATTAAGTTTGCTTAACCAAACCACAAATGTGTGGAATGTCAATCCACCATGGTGAGTGTATCTTTTAATTTTTAAATGGCCTCAAACCTCATCGATCTAATAGTAGTTGTTGGTGTTGGTGCTATGGTTTGATGATGCTTGAGGTTGATGTAAATATTTGCCCCCAGTGTCTAGCAATGTCTGGAATGTGATGGATGGATACCTGGATAGGTGTATGGATGGATGGATATGGTAAGCATGCAAATGATACCAAGGATTATCTTGTGATAAAATAAGGTGTTTGAACAAAGGATCCTCATTGGATAATGCTTCATGGCTTACGTAATGCTGGGTAGGATACTGAAAAATGACTCATGTCAAGATGTCTACCATAAGCAAGTGTAAAGTGTGCACCAAAATTTCATCAAGATCAGGATATCTTGGACTATGGATGTAAATGGATGAAAATGGATTGGATAAATTGTTCATGGATGAATGGAATTATTATGGATAAGATGGATGGAATGTTGGATTTATTATGAATGAGATAAGATGCTTTCACCTGAACTAGCTCACGCAGATGCACGATTCTACACATGACGCCTATTTTTCAGGTTTTCATCATGGTACCTATCCAAAGTGCCACCATAGTGGTTTTCACTAGAGGATGATTTTTCTCTTTATTATTTTTAATCATTTTTCTAATTTTTTTGGATTTTCATTTATTTATTTATTCTGAAAAATATTTTAAGCTCATGTTCAACCACCTGGTGGTGTCAATGTAGATGTTTTTTTCATGATGTGTCATCAATATCCTACCTCAAGAAGCTTCTTTTCCCAGATATGTGCACTTCAAAGAAAATTAAGATATTTTGGATCTGCTTTGTTGATACCAGGGTTAACTTTGTTTTTGTGCGCACATCGCAATAGAGTGCCTTCTGAATCCTTATGATGAAGGGTTTTTTCCAATACACGGTCAATGTGAGAATTGGATAGCATGTGTGGAGGAATGGATGGAGTGTGCTTAGAAATAAAAGATGGATTGGTTGATAGTTTGGAATCTTTGACTCTCCAAACATGGGAAGATGAGCAATGATGGGTGAACACATAATTGTGCATGAAATTAGGACCAAATTCTTGATATAATTTGTACATTTCTTGAGAAGCTTTATTTTTCTTTTGTGGACGTCTTTGATGGATACTTTAACCTTTCTTATTTTTCCCCATAGTTTCTTTGACTAACGGATTTTGATAGGGATAATTTTTTCTTTGTATTATTTGGTATCCACTTGTATTTGATTTGTCCATTGTGGTCATTGGCTTTTTTTCTTTGATAATGTTCTTTTTTCTTTGATTTAAATATTTCTTCTAATTTTGGTCCCAATTCATGGATGGGGTGATGGGTGGATGAAGATTTGTGATGTGGCTAGTTGTAGTATTGACATCAATTTCATCATAAGGATTCTTTGTGCTCCCTATGTTGATGTTTTCTTGAGACATAGTTGCCCCTAGTATGGTGATAGTAGCACCTTTATTCCTTGATTCTGTTTGTTTTGAGATGTCTTGTTCAGTAAGCACTCTCTAATAAATGACAACTGCAGATGATATCAATTTTTTTCTCTACTAACTATGGAATGTCATGCTCTATCTGACTTGTTTCCTTAAGTGAATAATGTTGGATATATTCATACATGATGTCCTCAGTCTGAATTTGGGATATATCTGCTCCTGATGTTGATAACTCAATTTGACTATAGGAATCAATAACCTACTATTTTTGTGTAGTAATGTCAGGAGTAAAGGAATCATATTTTGAATGAAGATCATTTATGTGTTCGTCCAAAGAAAGCATCTCATGGCTAGATGGAGGAGTACATTCTTTGTGGATGTGATCATTATTTGTGACATCAAGTATAGATAGGAGAGTGTCCATTAGATCATTGTAGTAGCTTGGAGATACAAATTTTTTATCTTGAATAATTTCGAAATTACTTTTGACATGCTTTGGATCAAGTTCTTGACATGGGTTAGTTTCAAAGGATGGATTGCTTACAACGGGTTCCTAGAAATCATCATTAGTCATGGTAAGTGGTTCAATATCCTCTTGATATTTGAGTTGACTTGGATCAAGTGTCGAGTTGAGGATTCCTTTAGTATCTGTAACCATGAGGTCAAAGGGGGTCAACATGTCCTAGAAAGAACCACTACTAGACCTTGGTAAAAGATTTTGATCATGCTTTGGAATAAATTCTTGAGGTATGTTCTCTAACTCATTAGGTGATGTAGAGACATTTTCAATATGATCATTGGTCGATGAATCATAGATTATGTCAATGGGATCAAATAATTCTAACACTCCTTGAAATAGATCACTAAAAAGTGGCTCTTGATGTATGGTGACTTGATCATCGGATGGGGTAGAAACATCTTCAATGTGCTCATTAATGGAAAGATCTTGAACATTGTTTTCAACAATTGTGGTGGAGAGATTTTCAATGCCATTGTCGGTGGTTGAATCCTAATTATTGTCCACAATAGTTATTAATTTTTTATCAATTAGGTCTTGGATGATATTTTTGAGTTGAATACAACTTGATGTTGTGTGTCCCTTTATTTTATGAAAATTGCAATGGTGCTCCTTGTTATACCCTGGTGGTTTAACTAGGGGTTCTTGATAGTTCCCATATACATGGAGCTTGATGATATTTTCTTGTATCAATTGTTGCAAGACTGATTTGATTGGCCTCCCAAGTGTTGTGTATTTTTGTTTGTTACCTTGTGAGATTTGTACTTTAAATTGACCTTGTGATGATTGATCTTGGAGATGTGGAGGTTGGGTTTGTTGTTGATGTTCTTGATCTTGATATTTGACTTCTTGACATTGGAGATATTGTTCTTGATGTGTTTGTGGACACAACTCAATGCTTTGATGACATGGTTCAACCAATGGTAGAGTGTGTATAATTTATTTTGGAGTGAAAATGTCTCTTGGCTCAATAATTCAATTAGTTTTGCAAGTGAATCAATTTGATCTTTATTTTGATCTTAACAACCTTGATATAGTTGATTTTTCTTTTGTTCAAGCGGATTTGGAATGTACACTTGTGGTGTTTGTATGGGATCATGGAAAAATTAATTTTGAGCAATGTTATGACTTGGGGTGATTCTTAGATTTGGCATTATAGGTTGAAATTGAACATTGTTGTGTTTGGGAATCATATTACCTTGATTTAGGTAACTTTGATTTTGCATGGTGTTACCTTGACTTTGATCAACACATGGAGTTGTTAACATCTTTTTTGGACTTTGAACAACATTTGCATGATTCACAAACATATCTATCCCAAAGTTGACGAAGTGTGGATTTGAAACATTCATGCTTGGTAAACTTGTACTTGGCATATTCACATTTGGCATGTGTATATATTTGGTGGGATAATGTTGTTTGTTTGTGGAAGACTCATGCATTGGGTGTTTGGTTGATAGATTTGTAGGTTTGGACTCGGATTTAAATCTACCATCGGGAAAGGTTTTCCAAAATTTTGACTGGGCATACTCACATTTGTTGTACCATTGAGGTTTGTTGGAGATAATGATCCCATGTATGGATTGTATAAATGTGAGTTTTCATAATCAATCAGCATTATTAAATCAAAGAAATGATTTATTGGTGCAAGTTGCAAAATCTAGAGGATTTAGGTGATTAGGATTAAATTAATCAGGATTTGATTAATTTAATAGGAGATTAAGTGATTTGACCCATTTTATTTAGATTTATGGATTAAAGTAAATCAAAAGGAGATGGAAAATGATTTAGACTTCGTTAAATCAAAATTTGATTTATTTAGCTAAAGGGGATGATGTTAGTGTTAAAGATGAATTTATTTAATTTAAATGTAGGACTTTAGAGATTAATCAAATAAACTTGATTTATTTAATGAATGGACAAATATGACTTAATTAAATGCATGATGTCAATTTTGCATGGCTATAGAAACAAACACCAAAGTTTATCATTTTAGAAGAAAACCAAAACAGTTGATATCATTATAGTAGAACAATAAATATTATCAACTAGCATATGAGAAAACACCTACCATTTTGTGTCTATTAGGCGAGGCACAATGAGCAAACAATGAAGGTAATAAACTCCATGGTCATTGTGGATGTCCATGCTTGAGCAAGCCAGGACAAATAACATGGAATTTTATCATGTATCATGGAAAATAAAATTGATGTACACAACATTTTATATTTATGAATGTAATATATAGGAACAGGGAAATAGGGAAACGACAGGAAAATAATTTTTTAGGAAAAAAATTGTAGCAATTTGAATCAAATAAAGGTAATAGAAAAGATAATAGGAAAACATTTAAATTTATGGAAGGAAAGAACAAAGGAGGAATGTGAGAAGTGAACATATAAAGGTTGTCAAAATCAAAAACACAACATCGTTTGAGGATTTCAAACTTATTAATCAAATGGAAGACATTTATTTTTTAGAATGCATCTACAACATGTGCATTTAAAAGGTTTATATATTGGAATGTTGCAAAGATGTTATTTTCTTATAGAAATTTTGTTTTCTAGTTATTGTTGGTTCCAATATTTGTGCATCTTAGATAGTAGGAGTTGTTTGTATTTAGATATCTATTAATGTGTAACAACTATAATTGTATGTTTACACCACTGTATGTTAAAATCAGTTGTAAGAGAATTGTAGGTATGCCAATAAATAGTTGACTTCATGAAATTTTAAAACACTTAAACAAAGATGGGAAAATGGAATATACAAAAGAGTGTATTTTTTTGAATGAAATATAGTAAAAGCATGGATAAATGAAATCTTAGATGAAGAAGTCGGCAATTTAATAGAATAGAATTATCAAAAAATGGAATTGGCATGTACAAGTTGTGGCATCTAGTTATTTTTATGTGGTATCTTTGTGCATCTTTGGCACTATACCCATTTTACACAAATTATTACTTGGTATGGTTTTTAAAGATACAACTTAGAAAAGGTTTGAAGAGGCGATGGCACACAAGTTGAGGAAAGCACAACAATAATTATCCTAGAGCCTTTTTTTTTGTTTGCCTATCAGTTGGGCCCAAAAGGACTTCACAAGGCCTACAATTGCTTGAGGTATGTTTCTTCGCTATAGCGACGAGCAGTGTACTTGTTGGTGCCAAGCCTGGAGTATCTCTCAAAT
>VDFB02120137.1:0-10103 GCA_007258455.2 Sequoia sempervirens | reverse complement strand
AGAGGAGCTAGGAGAAGATGAAAAATATTACACATCGCACCCACTGAGTGGGGCAAGTGCAACAACATGGTTGACCAACATATGCAAGAGCATTAATACATATTGAAAACAAAAACCTTAGGGTAGTTTAGGTGTCATAAATGTGGGTCTAAAGCGAGGAATATGGATGCAGTAATTTGTGATAGAGCACAAATTAGTGATTTTGTAGTTGTGATTGATGCTTGTGTTGGAAAAAAGGGTGCTTGTGATTAAAGTAGTTCCTATGTGAAATTGAGGTTTCTTGCAAGAGCATAGGTTCACTTGTGTGGGAGGGAGCTCACATGAATAATGTAACACTTGTGTGGGAAGAGAAATGCTTGCATAAGTTAGAACTTGCATGACTTAGATAGGATATGATAGAATTTGGCTTCAGAAAGAGCTAATAAAGTGTCGTGGATGACTGTAGTCATGGTTGCCACCATTGTATTCATGGGAGTGAAGGCCAATAGTGATGCAATTGTGGATGAGGTTGGGAAATATATTTTTGAGGAATACTTAGCACTATATGATGTAGCCAATAGGTTGGAGTTGTGAGCACATAGGGTGATGTTATGGTATTAGTTAAGAGGTGAAAAAGTGAGATTAGTTCCTTCCACCTACCCATATGAGAGATGATAGTGACCTTGGTGGATGTATGGAGGATACTATGGTTGCCTATTTAGGGGTCCATAGTGGAGTATGAGCTAGATGAAGATAGGGAGGCATTGGAGTGAGTTTTCTTGATAGATGATTTACCAATGAAATGTCATGAGATGGATTTTTTTAATCAAGGATAGGAATGTTAGAGAATTTTCACTTATTTTTGGTGGGTCTTGTTAGTGATGCATTGATAAGTTTGAACAAATGTTTTGGGGATTCCCTATTGGCTAGGTGAGAGTACTAGAGGGGATGCTAGATGAGGGAAGAGTGTATAAGGGGGTTTATCTCAAATGGAAATAGAGTTGTTTGGGAAGGCATATTAGGTAGTAGAGGTAGGTCAATAGTTAGAGCACTATAAGAAACTATGTAAATAATTCTCATAGGCTAAAGGGTAACCTCATACATAATGAGATAAAAGAGTAGGTTGGTGAAGTTAGTGAGATCAAGTAGGATGACATCATTTTCGATGGGGTAAACACTGTTACCTCTGAGGGGTCCAAATGATACTATGAGCCAAAGCTAGCCACTTTGATGGGATTGTACATATGCATCACATTTGTATATATGACACATATTTATCTATATTTCTCTTATCTTTCTAGAGCTTAATTTTATTATGATTTTGACATATTGTACCATTTTTGTTGACATGCACATATATATGAGATGAGCACATTTTTGTAGTGATGTTTTATGAGATTTATTGATGATGTATATTTTTTTATTATGGATGATTATACCTCTATGATGCTTTATGGATCTAGGATGTGTATAATGTATGATGATATATGTTATGTTATGGATGATGATTACTTATGCATAGATGATTATATCGCTATTATTAATTTTGCCTCTACCAAATGGAGGAGCTGGCTAATTATTATTTGCCATAAAGTGGAATTGCAGATTGGATTTTAAATGTTGGTTCGCATTATCATTATGCATTGAATATCAGTTATGCATTTGAGTGAAGTTATGGAGTTGTAGAGTGCCATTCAGATGTTGCAGATTTAAAAGAAAGATAGAATTGAGTACATGTGCAAAATAGCATTTTATATGCTTTTATTCATTTCAAAAGGAACTCATATTTTTACAAGGCTTCATTTGATTTCACAATCAAAATAGTATTACAACATTGCATAAATGCATTTTTCTTTTCAACTGAAAAGCAGAATTGAAATCAAAGATCCACACAAGCCGTGGATATAACTATAACTGTGACTATGACAATGCATTTCTAACAGCACATTGCATTACCGAAGATGCAAAATGAAAACACATAAGCAACAACATAGTCATCGTTGCCTGGTTATCGACGCTTGATGTTGAATGGTGCACCTCGTCATCTCGAGCTTCGTCGACCTATAAGAGGAAAAGAAGGGTGTCAGTGGCTCCGATTATGACATAACTCATATGATGCACCTATAATAGTACAATATACTATTAGCAATGCATTGAAACAATCAAATTCAGTCAAGTGCAGTATGAAGAAGTGAGCTAAAGGAGAAGTATCAACATCATAATCAACATGTTCCATTTTTTATGCTAACACTGTTTGTTTCCTTGTGCAGGTATAGGTAAAGTCATGAAGCAGAACATTATTCGAAGACCAAGCATGTGGAGTAAAACGGGCTCCCACAAGGGTAGAGCTCGGCATGCTGCCCTATTCATCAAATGAGGCTGATTTTAAAAGATACTTCATCATATACAACAAATGAAATGAAATACAACTGAAAGAATAAAACAGAGAATCCATCAAGTAATGAAACCAACTGTGCATTCATAACGCATCAATATTTCTTTCCTCATATTACGTGAACAAAGTGAGTTTAGTTCAATTTAAGGAATTTAACAGAGTGTGCATTTGCATCAGAATTGCTAAAATTACTTCATTTTCTGTGCTGATTATAACCATATGTCATGTGAGTTTCAATTCATTATTTCTCTTTTGGATAGCGAACAAGCATACATATGCCTTAATGTTTTGTTCTAATTTTCATCATCAAAGAGAACAGTTTCTGAGAACAGTTTGTGCAGTGAAATATAAAAATGCATGAAGAGTACCATGTTGCTCACTAAAACAAATAGATAGTGCACCTGAGTGTTGGAAAAATTTCTAGTTCTGAGTTGACTGGTGAAGAAATGCTACATTATCAACGGTAATAATAAAGTGACCTTTTCATAAAAATAACAGAGGAGCAAGTATTTTTCTTTCAGAATGATTCTGAGTTATCAGCTATACATTTTAACCGGTGTTTAAAAGTGATTCATACTGTTATACTGATGCAATGTTGCAGTCCAAGAATAAAAGGTAAAGCCTCTACAGAATTCAAATAAAGGAAATGAAAGTTGTTGTGTTAAAGTTTAGTACTGGTTATTAAGAGCTTCAAGAAAGACAGTGAACTCATTTTGATTGTGCCTCAAATGGGATCGTGTGTTGATGATTAGTCAAGGACAGCAACCAAATGTGTTGTTCTTTTGTTTTGTTTTCTGTGAATTACAAGTGTCAATTAAGACATCGCTTGTAATTGGTCAAGCCATGATTAAATATAACAAATATGTAGGATGTTGATCATTTCCAGATTACTTAGTCAAGGCCTTAATAGAACAGTGAGGTAAGGTTTATGTCTACAAGATGAGCACAAAATGCAGTTGGGGATCATAATGGAATGTTCAAATTTGAACTTAATACACATATGAAGTTTTGAATTAAAAAAAAAAGATCTTTCAGATTTTTAGTACCTGGAGAATACTCTCAGATGAGTATTGGATTTTCTTTTTTAAGGATAGTTTACAGCTCTATGATGTTTTCAGTTCTGTGATTTAAACTCAGGTGTTACGACTATCAAAAGAGTACAAAAATGCCAAAATGAAAGCTGGGTATATGAGTCAAATGAGTATAAACAAACACACAAATTCTTGTTGTTTCATCATAACTCTTGTATACTTTTAAAGGCATCTTTTGTTTTAGAAGTTAATACAAAATGTCACTGGTTATAGTCAAGATTCTGAAGGAAATGCCAGTAAGTATACAGTTTATCACCATTTCAAGCAAGTATGAGAGATTGAGCTCTGTCAGAAATTAAATACATGCTTTTGCTTTGCAAAATTTCCAAAAAACCATGATATTATTTTTCTTTAGAAGTGTGGGGTATTCATTGTTTGCTCTAGCTTGAGCCATATGGATAGAACGAATGACAGTACTTCACAGTTTCGAATGCTTTCAGAACACAGGAAATGCATTTTTTTTCAGAAATTTCCAATACCCACATGAGGGTTTGCTCTCAAAGAATACAGAAGATTGATAATTTATGATACCCACATGATTTATTCATGAAAACGACAGTATGACCACGAATGTGAAAGATTCTGTGATAGATCGAGCTCGGGAAAGAAGGAGATAGACTTCTTTTAGAAATTTCAAAATACCCACATGTGGGTTTATTTTCAAATACATAAAAATGCATTTTTCTTCAGAAATTTTGAATAACTTTGTGGGGTTTTGCTTTCGGAAATACAAAAAATGCAAATTTCTGTGTGAATCGGGCAACAGAGAAAGTAAGATACATTTTTTTTTTAACTTTCCATGATACCCACAAACGGTTTTGTCTTCAAAAAGACATAAAGGTAAATTTTCTATTTTGGGTCAAGCCCATGATCTATAAAACAATGATTTCTAACATACATCTGGTGTGGCTAGAACATGGCCAAAATTCACGAGTAAAAGAGAAAAAATCTTTAAACTTCTGAGGACAAAACGTTTAGCAAAGGAATTACCAGTTTATGTTTCTGATGGAGCATTCTAGCCGCGGCCAGAAGGTTCAGAATGCTTCGAAATGCCAAGGATTCGAGCCCATAAGAGCAGCCAAGTTCTCATGGTGATAAAAACAAAGAAATACAATGGAAAATACATCAGATGATTATCACATACCATGGCCTCAAGGTCAGAAGCGACTCAGAAATAAAGTAAGGAAGCTCGAAAGAGCTTGAATATAAGCTTACCATTGTCTCAAGAGAAAGGTCGAACAGATTGAAGGAAACAATCATGGAAATCGAGCATTTCATTTGGAACCCTAAACATGGTGGTGTCGGCACTGTTTGCAGATCGAGCTCTTCTAGAAGTTTCAAGTGCGAAATGATAGTTTAGGGTTTGACCCCGTTTTGTTCATGTCTTGATGTCAGCCGACATTATAATTGCCCCTTTGAATTTTCGCCTTTTGACAATAGCACATGGGAATTTCGAGTTGGGCATTCTTGTGACTTATTTATCAAAGTCTGAAATCAAATGCATTTGGGGATGGCCGAGACTTTTATGCCTAAGTCAAGCTTAGGGTGATGCATTATTTGCCTAAGGTTTAGGCTTATTTATTAAAATTGATTGATAAGTGCCTTAGGGAGAATGAAGTATGTCATACCCTAGGTATTTATTTTAATTGTTTTGAAGGAGATTAATATTTGTGAATACCCTATGACTTAGGGTTAATTATTTTTAGGGTTTTTTATTTTTGATTGATTTTGGAGAAATCAATGATGGAGTTAAAAGGAAGATTATGTAATATGTTTTTTTTTTGATTTTTTGAGAAAATCATAATGATATCTTGGAGAAATAAGCAGTTTTATTTTTGCAAAATATTTCCAATCTTTGAGTTGCAAAAATAGACAAAATTGAAAAAATCTGCATCTTGTAAAGCAGAAGCATTAAAGCGATATTTTATAAATTGCTTTATGTTTTCTTTCTATTTTTAGCAGATCTTTGACTGATTTTTTCTTCTTGGTCAAATTTCAGACTTGTCTTGGAGAGATAAGGTGTTTTTTGTGCTTTTAAAGCAGATTTAGCCTATTTTTAGAGGCTTGACAGATTCATCATAAAAGCAGTGTACTTTTTTCTGCTTTTAAGTAGTTTTTTGAGTTTGAGCTTTTCTCCGTTTCTTCTCGATTTCGATTAGGGTTTCAGTTCTTTTGATAGGATTTAGTGTGTTTCAACTCCATTCCCTCAGAGTTCGACGTGGGCTTTCTTTCCTTCTTTACCTATTTTAGGGAGTTTCAAAACCTTTTGATCAGCCTGGAATGCATTGATACTCTTCCAGCTTTAATAGAGTAGTGCCCTCTCCCTTCCCATTTTGTCTCATGTTTTGTAATAGTAACTCACGCACTTGTGGCTTTCTTCAAATTGAAACCTTTTGCTGTTCCCCGCTAATATAGGTGGTGCTACAAAATTACATGTTTCCAGTTGTGGCTGTTGTATTTGTTTTCGTGATCTTCTTCATGCAAAATCCATTGATGGGAGGTGTGCCAATGAGATTGTGAGGATTACCGCAATGCGTTGTTATGAGCGGAAGAAGTCCAAATTTGCAGCTATGAACTATCTTTAAAATGTGGTTTTTATGTTCAGCTTTTATCCCTTTCCTTAGAGGTTGTTTTAGAATAGAATTCATCATTTGGAGAACCAGCTCACTCTGGAGATTCCTCTTTCACTTAAGATCACCCACATCTGGAAGAGGTTTCCATGTTTTAGTAGTTTGCTGAATATTGCATTCAACAGGGTGCAAAACTATTGATAACAATTTCTTTTGCAATTTGGACTCTGAAAATCAATTTTAGAGAAATTTTAATCCTTTAAGGTTGTTGTTTGGTGTATGCAACAAGTTTTTCAGCCTTTTGGAGGCCCTTTTCAATATACCTGGCGACTATGTTCTCTGATTTTCAAGCAGATCCAGTGTGAACAACGCACAAAAGAACACATACTGAAGGGTCGGGTGTTCCCTTCAGAATTATTAGCCTTTGGAGGCATAGTCATCAAACACCATGGCGATTCTGAGAAGCCTTTTCTGGTTTCAAAATGATCAAGTGCTGGTATGCTATTAGAGATTCCAAGTTTTTGCTCATTTTTAGCCTTTAGATGAAAAAATATGTCAATATTTCATGGGCATGCATCATATCACCCGTCATATCATGAAGATACTACTTACCCATCTCCATATTAGCCACATTTGCATAATCATGCTACTGATTCTAGTTCCATGGCTTTTCAAAACCAGCATGTGCAGTATAGTTGCCACCCACCCACCCTTACTCATTATTCATCTCAACCCTCCTATGTTAAAGGTCAGTCCCAAGAGATCGAAGACTTAAGTTTCAGAGAAATAAGGCTAAACTATGAAAGGAAAATGAGTCAAATAGATCAGCTAGAGGAGATGGCAAATATAAAAAGCACGCTACTTGATTATATGAATCAGCTCATGGAGATCAAGAAGTATATTGAGTATAATCAGCAGCAGGAGGAGTTGGCTTATCAAGCCTATCTTCACGATCAGGAGCTGGAGACCCAAAGAGCACAGTTTGAGGAGGATTTAGAGAGAGAGGAAACCGCACAGACAAATCTTTTGCTTGCTCGGTGTCAAAAGTTGGAATCCCAAATAGCTCCTATTAGTTATGAACATCCTATTCAAGAAGAGGTTCGTAAATTCAAGTTTCCAAGTTTTATGAAAACTGAGTCTCCTAACCCGACTAAAATCAAGATTCCTAGCTTTAGAGATTTTTCACCTTTGCAAGAATCTAGGTTAGAACTTTCTGAACCTGTGAGCATTCAAGACCAGTCCATTAGGAAGCAACCTCCTTTCCTCCAGGAAACTCCAAAAATCCCACAAGCTTCCCAGCCAAATAATTCTAATTGTCCTGTCATTATTGAGGACAGACTCATTGACTCGGAAAATGACTCATCATTCACCATAAAGGAAGAAGCTACAAGAATAAATTTACTGCATATAGCTATGGATGAATATCGGTTAGAACAACAAAATATTGAATGAGAGAAGTCTTCTACTGATGAGTTCTTTCATGTTTTCACTAATGAGTTACCTTGTTTTGTGGAGGATGGAGACAACCTTTCAGAGAATCAACAACATACCAAGCAGTAAGTTTACGCTGATTGCTCCATTTTTTCAATAGAACCAAAGAAAGTCTCCAGTTGGGACAGCATTAAAAATGACCCAGAGCATCATGAGCCATTGCTGCAGGAGATAGAGGAGGCCCTGTTTGAAGAACAACATATTCTAGATTGAAGAACAAGTGACAGTTCTCAAGTTCTGCCTAATTTTTTCAATGGATTATCGTTCCTTGTGGATAATGAAATAAGCATCCCTCATATTACACCCGTACTAGCTCTAGAGCAATGGGAAGAGGTTCAAAGTTCTAATGTTTTGATACCTCAAAAGAGTTGTAGTGATGAACTAACAAATAGTCCTTTTCCACAAGAAGTTGAAAGTGAGAGGGAAGACAACATGTTTTGGGACAACCTCAAAGCTTTTGTTTCAAACTTAGATGCCAAACATTCACCTTTTGAGGGAGAAATTTTGGAGCAGTAGCTTGAGGAGACGAAAGGGGGTGTCCAAACTCAAGGTTTGACCAATTTATTTGAAGAAATTCCTTTATTTTTTAGTAATGATGAAGATAATGCATGTGAGATAACAAAGCCATCGAGTTTTAATCAGCAAAGCCATGAAGATGTCAATGATAAGGTGTCGATCTGTTCACAAAGAAGTAAAGATAACATGGTTATCAACTGCCAGAGCCTCGATGAACCTGGTGCAATAGCTCAAATAGAATGAGATCAAACTACACATAAGCATTCCACTGTTGTACAAGGTAATGGCCTTGATATCTTTATAGGTTTTCAATAAAATAGTCAAGAAGACACCTCAAGGCCTATTATGCATACAGAAGAAAATAATGGGACCCACGAGGACTTGTACGCTAATATAATTGATGAGTTTTGCACAAAGTTGGATGATATGTTTTCAAATGATCCTCATCAGAGAGATGAGATGGAGATAATAGGTAATAGTAGCCAACAAAGAACCAGAGGTACAAGTTCAAGCTTCACCCTTTCGAGAGGCTGTCCCATCAGACATCTAGCTAGGGATGTCGGCAAGATCCAAAGGATTTCCAGTGCACCTAAGGATGAGGTGGCAGTTGAGGGGCAGCAAATCCCACTTATTCATTCTAGGAAAATTAGAGGTATGCTTGATCAGACTCACATGATCTACGCCTTTGATTATAATTTACAAGTTTTAGTACGACAATGTGTGGGGAGTGTCTTCATTTTTCATCTCTTATTGCAAATTTGTGAGCATGCAAAGTATCCTCAGTTGATTAGAAGAGGAAGTTATTTTTCAAAGCCTGTAAATGGTTTCGTCTGAGTACCTTTTCCACTGGTTAGTGTAGGGTAGAATAGTTGCAGTCAATACGTGCATTTCACACATTTACTTTCAGTAGTTTTGCTTTCCCTAAGCGTTGTTGTGCATTGTTTTGTTGGACACCAAGGCCTGTTAGTTTGCTTTCAGTTTTGTTTCATTTTCTTGCTATTGTTTGGAGTGTTTTTGTTCATGTTTCTAAGTTTCAAGAAGGGGCAGAATTGACTCCGCACCCAATGAATTGTTTTAAAGGCCACTGATCTATGCTTAGCAGGCAAGCATATAGCAGAAATTGCCAAAATGTTAACATATTTTCACCTTAGCTCAAATGGAGTTGAGTCAAGCTATTATTTGCCATAAAGTGGAATTGCAGATTGTTTTTAAATGTTGTTTCACATTACTTTGTGCATTTGAGTAACAGTTATGCATTTTAGAAGTTATGAGTTTGCAGAGTGCCATTCAAAAGTTGCAGATTTAAATGAAAGATAGAATTAAGTACATGTGCAAAATAGCATTTCAAATGCTTTTATTCATTTCAAAAGAACTCATATTTTTACAAGGCTTCATTTGATTTCACAATCAGAATAGTATTACAACATTGCATGAGATGCATTTTTCTTTTCAACTGAAAATAAGAATTGAAATCAAAGATCCACACAAGCCGTGGATATAACTATGACTATGACAATACATTTCTGACAGTACAGTGCACTACTGAAGATGCAAATGGAAAACATATAAGCAACAACATAGTCATCATTGCCTGGTTATCGATGCTTGATGTTGAATGGTGCACCATCGTCATCTCAAGCTTCGTCGACCTGTAAGAGGAAAAGAAGGGTTTCAGTGGCTCCGACTATGACATAACTCATATGATGCACCTACAATAATATAGTATGCTATGAGCAATGCATTGAAACAATCAAAGAGAATCAAATGCAGTATGAAGAAGTGAGCTGAAGGAGAAGTATCAACATCATAATCAAACATGTTCCATTTTTTATGCTAACACTGTTTGTTTCCTTGTGCAGGTATAGGTGAAATCATGAAGCAGAACATTATTCGAAGACCAAGCATTTGGAGTAAAATGGGCTCCCACAAGGGTAGAACCCGACATGCTGCCCTATTCATTAAATGGGCTAATTTTGAAAGATATTTCATCATATACATCAAACAAAGTGAAATACAACTAGAAGAGTAAAACAGAGAATCCATCAAGTAACAAAACCAACT
>VDFB02120136.1:0-23892 GCA_007258455.2 Sequoia sempervirens | reverse complement strand
CATTATTACATATTCCATTTGACATATTAGTGATGTGATGTACAATATGCTAAAGGTGATATTACAATCCCGTGTGAAAACAAATGTAGTGTCTCTTATAACCAAGTCTTCAACATCTCAACTACAAGAGGGAGAACATCACCTAAATATTTTTCCTTCAACCACAAACTAGCGATCACTCGCACACCTTCTAGCTAGAAGTAGCCCTACCCTTCGCTTGAGTAAAAAATCCACGGAAACTCCAAGATCATCATGTTGTTTGGAAACTATGTTGTGTGCTAATACAAAAAATCTATCATACAATTCTAGATACCCTCTAGTTATGTATGATATATCTGACTAATTTGTAGTAGTGATTTTACATTACTTTCACTAAATATTTAATAATATAATATACATATTCCATAAGATAACATGTGTATGTTCACACACCTCTTTGTCAAACTAGTTATCAACGGTCGGGCTTAACCAGCACACTCTAAGCGTTGACTGCTTAGAGTGGCTGGTGTAGGGCCCATTTAATCCGTCCCTCTTCCGTTCACTTTTTTCGTTTCTCCGTTAATCTTCAAAAATTTCACGTGCAGTTTAAAACCGTTTACCTTTAATTTTTTTCACGCCTAGTTTTCAACCGTTCCTCCTTCCCGCCCACGCAAAGCTCAAACTCATGCTATTAATTGTATGTAATTTAGTGTTTGCTATTTGTTTTTTATCGGTAATTTAGTGTTTTCTATTAATGCTATTAATTGTATGTGATTTAGTGCATTAACCAATTTTAAATGTATACTTATGCTGAAAACTCTACAGTGGTATTAGGTAATTTTAAATGTATATTTATGCGAGAAAACTCTACAGTGGTATTAGGTATAATTTATGATCTATTAAGTAAAATTAATAAAATTAATAGTATTTATTTTTTATTTATTTTTAATGTTTTTATTTAATTAAATAAATAAGATTTCTTAATAAATTTTTTATTATGAATATGTTTATATGTATTTAGTAATTTAAATTATTATTAAAAATTGATATTTTTATACATATATATAAATAATTACATCAAGGAATAAAGATGTTAACCAAAATTTCTATTTTTAAATTGAAATTTCATAATCATTTTTTAAAATATATTATATTAAAATAATATAAAAAAAAAAATATAATTATTGAAATAATGAATGATTTTTTTTAAAACATAAAATTAAAATTTACATCTTAATCCAAAAAATGAGTAAATTAAATTAAATTATTGTTATGTAAATACAAATAGTTTTTCAAATAAAATAAAATCAATAATATAAATAAAGTAAAATACAATAATTCTAAAATAATTGTAAAATGAAATATAATAAATAAATTTAAAAAATGAGATAAATAAAATAAAATAATCCTTAAATAATTCTAAAGTAAAATCAAATAACTCTTAAAGTAAATAAAATAATTCAATTTTGATATTTCTAAGTGTTTTTAATAGATGTACTTAAGAAATATATTCTAATATATGCATGTTAAATTTCTAGTCTAGATTAATAAAATAATATATCTATACTTTGATATAAATTAATAATTAAAAGTTGTGTTTAATTTTGTGGATTAATGGATTTTGGTATTAAATGTTAAATTATGAGTAATTATGGCGAATAGGGATATTTAATTTTATGATTAGAGAATGCATGAGTTTAATAAAGATATGAATGTAAGAATATATTCTTGATTGTTATTAAAATGTATCTTTTGTGAATGAAATGTCTTGAATTATGTAATAATTCTCTATGATGTCACCAATTTTGACTAAGTTATGTTTTTGGGTCTTTACAATCATGTATTTATTGAGCGGGCATACAACAAATTCATCGTCAACAATTCACTGCCATGAATTTTCCTAGAGCCATTTATTCTATGTGCATGGATTTGACCTTGCTTAGTGTGTATTTCTACTCTATAACTTATCCAAATGATATTTGTTTTGTTTGCTCTTTTCTAATATTGGAGACTTGTAATATTTACAAATACCTTGGAAATATTATCATCATATCAAAAGGAACTTTTTACCTAGGTCAACTCCAAAGATTTTTGTAAAAGATCAAAGACATGTATAATTTAAGAATACTCATGGAAGGATTGTCATTATATTGTAAGGGGACATGTTCACCTACATCAACCCAAAAAATGTGTGTAAAAGATCGACTATGGACATGCACCCAAGAATGATGCATTTAATTTTTTTATTCATTTTAATGCACCAAACATAAGTGTTTCATTATTAATAATTTTAAGAGACATAATTATATTGATAAAAAGAGACAATTTGTAATGATGTGAGTATTTTAATAAAATCCTTTTAACTTAAATTTAATAGTCATTTACATCTCAAATCACTATTTTTTAATAATAAACATAACATGAGTGATCATTATTAAATAACAAAAAGTGAAAAAATGTTTTATAGTTTTTTTCATGTTGTATATTATTTGTTTTATTGCTATGAAAAAATAAAATGGTTTTTAATGTAAAAGTTAAAGGAAACTAACATACCCATCTTTAAAAAATCTAATTCATAACAAGTGCCTAGAGAATAATATCTCTTGACATATTTTACATAGATTTTTGGAAGGGTATGGTAGTTTTATTTACTTAAGAGTTATTTTATTTTATTTTATTTACTTAATAACTATTTTATAACTATTAATTTGCTTAAGAGTTTTTTAATTTTACCTTAAAATGATTTAAGAATCATTTTATTCTTGATTTATTTAAGAGTTATTTTATAGTTATAATATATATAATGTAGTTATTTTTTAGGCTTTGTTAACATGAGACCATCACACTTCACCTCTTGTTTTCATTATAGTTATTTTTATTTATTTTAAAAAACTTTTAAAAAATAAAATATTTATAAATAATAATGTATAAAATAAAATTATTTTTAAATAAATGTTTAAATAGTGTTTATGTATTTTCTTATCTCTCTACTTATTTATGTGTTTATATGTTCATGCATCTATTTAAAAGTTTAGATAGATAATAAAAATAATATTCAAAAGAGGTACAAGTAAAGTTTGTTGAAGGTGGGGTCCACCTTAAAGAATCAACTCTTCTTCCAAGAAGAAATGGATGAATTATTCTTAGTGAATAGATCTCCTCTAAAATAGATGAAGGATACAATCTTGATAGAATTATTGTCACTAAATATTTTTATGCTACTCTCCTTGTCACATGGCTAACAAAAATTCCAAGGATGACTCCCCACTAAATTGTTCACAACACATCAAAATATTATTACATTAATAATTAAAATAGTCATTGGAATTTTTATAACTAATAATTGTCATAAATATTAATCACATACAATTATTGTAGCATAAATACTATTTAAACACTTTAATTATTCTTTCATTTGTATCTATTATAGTTGATGTGACCCCTAAATGATTATAACATATGTGATTGGTATACTTATATTATAATCATTCATAGCTTGATGCACCATTTATAGCATTAAGTGTTAGATCCTATATAAAATCATTTGTTTAAAAAAATTATGGTTGGGGTTTTAGCCCTTAACTACTTATGAATAAGACTCATTCGCATCAATTGAAAATGAATTTGTCATTGGAGCTAGATGGATTTTAAAAAGGAGTCTCTTGTCCATATAACAATAGCACCTAAAGAATGCCACCCTTGTGGTAATGGTGTGAATGTGTATAGGTTTTGGAAGTGTAAACAAGTGTGGTTGGGGGCTAGGTCATTGGAAACCACTAAGAGGTAGAGGTTTTAGTATAGGGCCCTTAATTGTTAGGCTTGAGGGTACTTATGACCTTATCACATTTAACAAATCATATATTGATGTGGCACATAGGAGGCTTGTTTGAAAATACATAAAGTATAGCATGTTTCTACTCAATTCAAAATAGAAATTGGTAGCTGAAAAAAGCCTTGGTACATCAAATGCATCGAATAAAATTTTTGCCTCCTATACTAGGGAACATCCAATACTTTCTATGGGCCATGAAGTATTGTAAGAGGAAGATCAATTTGCATGCAAAGGGTTAATTTGTATATTTAATGCTTTATGGCGTAGTTTAGTTTATCTTCAAGCATGGGCTAAAAATTATTTTAAAAAGATAAAAGGAACAATAGGAATATATCTAAATGCCCATGAATTTTTTGTTTTATTATGCCAATTTATAGAGTATAGACCATATATTTTAGTGAATGTGCCTTGGTTTTGCGATAAGAATTTTCTCTTGTTTAAACCATGATTTCTAGAGTATGGATTCAAGTTCCTTATTTTTTGCAATTGTTTTGGGTGGATGCTTGCTTCCAAGGGCTATGAAATATGTTAGAGAGAATTTTGGCAATTGATCCAAAAGTAGATGATTTGATCCACTCAACTTTAGGTAGGATCCAAAAGGAGTTGGGTATAACAAAAGGATTATTGTAGGGAATTTGGTTGAAAGTGGAAGATAAAATTTGGAAACAAGTTTTTGTTTGAAAATATTCTATTTTGATGTTGTAGGTTCTTGTAGGTTGGGTGTATGTAGTAGCAAAAAATAGAAAAGAGAAACCCAAAAATGTTAAGTAGACAACTTGATGGCTAGTGGATTGTTTATCTCATTTATCAATTGAAAGGGTACCACTTAAATCTTTTTCAAAGTCAGAGGATATTGAATGAGATGGTAATATATAACAAGGAGCAATAGATTGATGTTTAGTAGGAAGCTCAAAATTAAATGATAAATTTGTAGTCACCTTTGCCTCTAAAATACTTTGAGATTACTCATTTTCCAATAGCTTAGTAAGAGAAATCCAACAATTCCTCAACATAAAAAGGAAAACATAAATTCTTTGTTAATTTGACTAATAATAAAGGATTTTTTGTGAAATCTAATTCCTTTATGGGGCAGCAATGTGCTACATATTTTTCTCCCTAACTAATATATGGGTAGATATTTGGGGTCTAGTTGCCTCCTAAGTTATCCAATAAATAAGAATGGGGAACAACATTCATTTTAAGAATCATTGTTAGTTGTTAATCAATCTTTGTTTGATTTTTCATATGTTTATTATAATGTGGATGAGAATGTCTTCTTGATGGAAAGAGGTGAAAAGTACAAAGAAAATAGTTAAGATGTAGCTGACTAATCATATAATGGTTAAATTACATAATAAAAAAACAAAAACAAAAATACTTAACAAGTTCTTTTGTATAACTAAAATATATGATTATTATTATGTGTAGTTTTTTATATCTATTATTATTATTATAAGAGACCTCATATATAATTCCCCACTAATTTAATTAAAAAGAATCATTTACATCATCACATAACATTACATAACATATGAGTATAATTGAATATTAAATAATGATCAACCTTCAAAATCAAACTTATATATATAAGTGAACTTACCTATGCCTAAACTTTTAATGCATATACCTTGCTTAACATTCCATCCCTAGTGTAAGCATTAAATCATTTACCAATGTATCTATTAATTCCCCACTAATTTAATTAAAAAGAATCATTTACATCATCACATAACATTACATAACATATGAGTATAATTGAATATTAAATAATGATCAACCTTCAAAATCAAACTTACATATATAAGTGAACTTACCTATGCCTAAACTTTTAATGCATATACCTTGCTTAACATTCCATCCCTAGTGTAAGCATTAAATCATTCATGTCTCTCTCTATCTGCTAATCATCCCGATGATGGATCATGGAGTATGATCCGAAACGTTGATGGAAAAAATCACACACAGTTTTATCCAAAAATCTTGATTATTAATGTATCTATTGTCTAATTTAGATACAAAAGTCGTAAATAATCAAATTTAATTTAAATTTAAAAAATAATAATTTTTAACTGGTAAACTACATAATATGAAAAAAAACAGGGTGATCTTAGCAAATCCCTTTTAACATTACCATTAAATTTTTAGACTTAAATTGAAAAAAATGCCCCTGCAATTCATTTTGATAGAAATAATTCTGATGCAGGGGACAAATATACAACACATAACGAGCCATGAAAGCCTACAGATTCAAGTTATTGAGAAACTATGTAGTCAATCCACTTAACCATATAAACAAAAGTAAAATGGAAGCCGGAACACTGAAGGAGATCAAAGCCACAAAACCAATAGCGGTGCTGGATCTGGGGTTAAGTAGCATGTTCTGCAGCCAAGTCAAAGAATAGCATACATCTGAATCATATGTGGGATGCCATTTTTGCTCCCATTCCACCCAATGCTACACAGGACTTTCCTCCATTCTCAACTAACAGATCCGTTTACTCAACATGATCAATCTGCCTCAATAAGGCTTTGACGTTCTGTAGGGTACCAGATTTAACTTTTAACCCAATAACATGATAAATTATATATGCAGATTAAGAACTAGAAACATAAATTCAGTCCTAGCAGCCATTTTAAAGTTTTGGAATTGAAAAATTGATTCCCAAATTATACTTGATTCACCAAAACTGACAGCTTTAACAATGAAGATTTTTTGTGGGTCTTCATCATGCAAGTATATGGAGAAAGATGGCTATGCCCATTAAATTAAAAATACCTTCTCCATTTCGCTTTCATGGATGGCTATACGCTGATTCGAAGATCCCTACATAGAGGCCATGAGAAAGAGCTGAAACTTAACCCGCATCACCGAAACCTTTGCAGTGCATCACCGAAACCTTTGCAGTGCAGGAACTTTGACAATGAGTTTGAGCTTTGCACGGGTGGGAAGGAGAAATGGTTTAAAACTGGGCGCGAAAAATTTAAGGTAGACGGTTTAAAACTGGGCGCTAAAAAAATGAAGATAAACGGGAAAGTGAACGGAAGAGAGACAGATTAAATGGGCCCCACACCAGCCACTCTAAGCGGTCAACGCTTAGAGTGTGCTGGTTAAGCCAGCCCGTTATCAACAACTAAGTTTTACATGCAGCTCACCTACTAATATCGAAAGATAAGCATAATAGTCCCAAAGCAAATTGGATTTATGATCTCGACTATAAAATAAAATTAGAACTACCTCGTTGGGTGGAAGTAGGTAGGCGATAGAGGAGTAGGACCATAGAAGCTTTTCCTAATCACTATCAACAACTTCACGCATGCTAAGTGCATATAACAAAGCATGCAAATACATAAAAATATTCAATTTATTGAGGCCCTGGTGGGTATGCAACTCTTTTCAAGGTTACATTCTCCAATTAGTTTGACATTTGTTACTACCCACTTCTCATTGCAAAAGTTCACAATGTTCCAGTTTGTAAATATCAATTATTCTTTGCACAAACATGCTAATAATTCAGCCACAATAAATGTTTTGTTCTACGTCAGTCCACTTGACTATGACTTCTAGTTTCAAGCTATGGCTCTGTAATCATGCAACAAGCTTACAGAAGTAGCACAAGCATCCAAGTATCGGTACAATTCACAAGCAATCAACTGAAAAAAAAATGACAATACAGGCCTCAAAGAACATAGAAGCAGTCTATACAATCTGTCATTGTCACATTTGCCTTCACCACTTATGCATATAGTAGGGGATCCTTTGTGGTCTAGTTACAGTTCTTTTCCAGCACTTCTAAGACATTTCTACATACTTTGTTACTTTCCATTTCATAAAAATAGTTGTATTGATCACAAGCTTAACTCCTAGGCATTTCATTGTTCACTCCAAACAAGGAACGATCAATGTAAGGCATGAACTAGGTAAACAAGCACTGGAGACAAGGTACAGTCAAGTTATAATTGTTACACCTTATGTATGATGAAAGCTCAAATCAAATATAGTTCCAACCTTGTACATAACATTGTCCTATTACATCAGTCAAAGACTCAAAAGGATTCAACAGTCTCATAAGTCCACACATAATATAAAAAGATACAATTATGGATAGAGATCACACAATTGAAATAGCAATCTAGACATTTATGCTTGATTAATTCACGAGTTGTAAGGTACAGTCCAAGCCATGTTTCCCCTGCACTAGACTCACACCACTGTTGCAGCATACCAAACCATAAGACAGACTTAGTCTACAATGAACACACAGCAATCTCTCTGGGTTCAAGGATTAGACCTCTTGCTACTAATTCAAACTCTTTGTTAGACTTTTCCTCATACAAATAATGGCAGTACAAGTGCAATTATGTCATCTTTTGCTACTGCAATGGATCAAGCATTGTGTATAAGCATTCACAAGGTTTAGTAGTGTTATATTATATGTCACAGTTCTAGTATTTTTCTATACATTAATCTTGCATACATCCTTTCAATTTTAATAAGTAGAAGTTCCTTATGGGTTTAATAGCCCAATAGGTTCAAGCCACCCAAATGGGTTTTCAGTCGTCCTAAAAAGGTAAACTCCTATCTTGAGAGTAGTGAGTCCCTAAACACCATCACAATGTTCCGACATACTCAAAGCAAGGTGCTAATCAAATGTATTCATTTAACTGCACAATGGGATTATATAAACAACCTATCCATAATTCTGTTTGTGGCCACAATTCGTTTTCGTACCTTACTCTGATTATTGTTGTTTATGTTCACGACTGCTTTCTATCCATGGTTTGGTCGATTAGGGGGGGATGACCAAAAAAATACAAATATTGTTTTTGTTTTCTGTCCTAACATCTACTCTGTCCTAATATCTACTCTAAACTAGTGTGGCAAGGGGCGGAGCATATTACTGATCAAGTCTCTATTGACCAATAAGGGGAATGGATCAGACAAATGTTAAATTTACCCTCTGTATACTGTACTACCGGGAATTGCTGTTTACTTTTTGACTCTGAAGACCCTACTGAGGTTTGCCATTGAGATCACAGGTTTCATTTTCACCCCTGATTCCAACAGTTAAAGAAAGATCGTGTTAGGCCCATTGATCTAACAGCAAGATATCTTACAGAAAGGCCCTTTAATATACCAATACTTACATTACAATATATTTCTTCTATCGAACAGACAGTTGCACGGAATTAAATCAGAAAGTTTAAAGCGCGGAATCAAATCAGAAAGTATTTTAACTTGGGATTTGTCTTGAATGGGGGCCGCGCGAACGCGAGCCCCCTCTATCACAAATTATGACGTGCACTCTCCACAATGGGAGATGCTAGATAGAGCCCCCTTCTAAGTGCAATGAAGATGCTCTCTCTAGGCCATCGGCCTTCCTGATCACCGATTGACCCCGCCCAGGTAAGTATGATTTTCCAGTATTCCTTTCCTCCATCTTATACTTTCTCTTCTCCCTCATTTTATTCCTCTCTAGCATGTGGGATCTTGCTTTTCTTCTTCTCTCACAGCCTCCTCATCCCATCGCCGAAGCCATAGCCCATGTGTTTACTTATTTATTCTCATGCAAATAATACTTTCTTATCACATTATCAGGAGTATTCCAGCTAATACCATTTCTTGAATTATCAAGGAGATGAGAGAATATTATGATAGCACTTTTCTACCAACCATAGAGCCAATAGAACTCCCTGTGCACCACCACCTGAACAGGTGGGACCATTCCCTTTATAGATCATGGAATCATGGATAAGAATTAAATAGGGAGAAAATAGAGGTAATTAGTGGGGTGACTCATCATTGTCAAATATAATAACTTGGTTAAGGATTTCAATAAAAGTACATGTGTACCACTCATATCCAATGGTCAAATAGATACCCTAATTAGAGGGACTCCTAAGATGTAGAACCTTACACAAATTTATACTTAAATAGTGTACCTTGTGTAGGATAGAGGCGTGCTCACCTACTAATATCCCCAAAACAAAATTGGTTCTATGACCTCAACTATTGGACAAGAGTAGAACTATTCAAACATGTGAGAGTAAGTTGATGATAGGTGAGGAGAGGTAAGTCCCATAGAATCCCTTCCTACTCACTATCAACAACTTGGCCTCACACAGACTAAGCGCATGGGAAGAATTTCAACACTTCTCTTTCCGTGTCCAAGTATACAAATACATAAAAATATCTAACTCGTTGAGACAACTTGAATCATATCAGATCATTCTAGGTGGGTATGCAACTCTTTCCAACATTTCATACCCCAAATTGTTTGTCATTTGTGACTACAAACTTCTTACGATAAAAATTTACAATGTATAGTGTTTAAGTCCCAATCATTTTTTGCTCTATCATCATCTGCTAATAGTTCAGGCATTACATTTATCATAGTAAATGTTTTGTTGTTAGAATGTGTCAGTACACTTGATTACAATTTCTAGTTTCATACTATGGCATTGTAATCATGCAACAAGCTTATAGAAGTAGCCGAAGCATCCAAGTGCCGGTACAAGTCACAAGAAATCAGTTTGCAGAAAAAATAATGACTCACAGGCCTCAAAGAACAGAGCAACTGTCTAGAACATATGTCATGAATCACATTTTGCCTTTACCACTTATGTATACGGTAGGGTATGCTTGTTGTCCAGCCACAATTCTTTTCCAGCACTAAACACATTTTTACAGATGTTTTACTTTATGTTTCATAAATTAGTTGGATTCATGACAAAGACCAGATATTTCCACGAATTAGTTTGAAAGCTTTTGGTAGAAAATTGTGAGTAATCTTAAAAATCTTAGGTAATTCACTGGTCACCTCAAAAAAGGTACAATCAAGTTATAGCTATTACGTCTTATGTATAAGAAGCCCAAATCAAGTAGTGTATTTCCAACCTTGAACATAACATTTCTCTATTACATCAATCAAAATGATTGAACAGTCTTATAAGTTCAAACATAATATAACAAGGTACAATCGTAGACAATTGAAATAGTAACGTTCATGGCTTGTAAGATAAAGTTGAATGTTTCCCCTGAACTAGATTCATATCACTATTGCAGCATTCCAAACCATGAGATAGAGTGCTCGCTGAGTTTAAAGATAGACCTCTTGTTACTAGTCCAAACTCTTTATTAGACTTCCTCATATCATTGGTATTACAAGCATAGTTATGTTAGACTCCCTTATACAAAACAATGGTATTACAAGCATAGTTATGTTAGACTTCCTCATAAAAAACTATGGTATTATAAGCATAGTTATGTTAGACTCCCTCATACAAAACAATGGTATTACAAATCTTTTACAAGGGTTATGGATCAAGCATTGTGTTTAACCATAAACCCATCATACCACTGTTGCAGCATACCAAACCATGAGACAGACTTGGCCTATAATGAATAGGCAGCAACCTCTTTGAGTTTAAGGATTAGACCTTTTGTTACTAGTCCAAACTCTTTGTTAGTCTTTTCCTCATACAAAACAATGGTATTACAGTCATCTTTTACTGGGGTTATGGATAAGCATTGTGTTCAGCCTTCGTGGGTTTATTTCTGTTATATTATGTGTTACAGTTCTATCATTGAATTATAAATATTTTTGTTTTAATCTTATTCGCATATATTCTTTGGATTTTAATAAGAAGCAGTTTCTTGTGGGAGAGTTCTCAGTCATCCTTAAAAAAGATACGACTCCTATCTGAGTAGTAGTGAATCCATAAACACTGTTTTAATGCTCAAACATACTCAAAACAAGTGTTCATCAAATGTATTCATTTAGCTGTCCAAAGGATTACTTAACAACCTATCCATTATTCATAATTCTGTTTGTGACTGCATTTCATAAATGACAATTAAAAGATAATTCCCAGCACAATCCCTTCCTAAAGATGCCATACTGCATCACGAAGATGCAAACCCGGCTCGTACTAGGCCATGCTCATTCAACAAAAAGTAGATTCCTTACCATACCTTACCCTGTTCACTGTAGTTTATGAACATGACTGGTTTCTATCCATAGTTTGTCAATTAGTGCAGAATGACACTCAAACAAACATTTGAGTTTTTTAATCCTAATATCCGCTTTAAACCAGTATGGCGAGGGGCAGACTTTTATAGATGTTTAAGTTAACTCTCTATGACTGTAATAAGTGGAATGGATTAGACATGTTAAATTTACCCCCCTGTAAATACTGTGCCGCGGGATTTGATGTTAAATTTACCATATATGACCCTAAAATTGTACTAAGGAGATCACGGACTTCATTCCACCCCTGATTTCAACAATTCAAGATTTTAGACTAAAGAAACATTGCGTGAGACCAGTCAATCTAACAGCAGTATTTTTCACATCGACACAGCAGTAGATACCTTTTAGAATTAGTACTGTGGGGGCCGCGCGAACGCGAGCCCCCTCTGTCACAAATTATGACGTGCACTCTCCACAATGGGAGATGCTAGACAGAGCCCCCTTCCATGTGCAATGAAGGTGCTCTCTCTAGGCCATTTGCCTTCTTGATCACCGATTGACCCCGCCCAGGTAAGTATGCTTCTTCTGTCCCCCTCTCCTCCATCTTCTACTCCCTCTTCTCCCCCCTCCTCTTCCTTTCTCGCATGTGGGATCATTGACACCCTCGCTACCTGCCAAAAAAGATACCAACATTTTTCACCAAACCATTTATACTCTATTGGACAGCGTAGCAGTACCAGAGCTGTCTCCACGTATTGCATAATCCCATCCACTGTAACCCTGTTGCAATTCATAGATCATAACAGCGGAATACGAAATGGAGGGATTTTGAATTCGGAGAGCAAAATAGGATGAGTGAAAAACAGCTACATTAACTAAAACAAATGCTAATTCACAGTTGTATAAAAGCATTTGAGAAAAAGATACCAGTCCTAATCGTCGCCTGAGAGATTCGAACTAACAGCGGAATACGAAATGGAGGGATTTTGAATTCGGAGAGCAAAATAGGATGAGTGAAAAACAGCTACATTAACTAAAACAAATGCTAATTCACAGTTGTATAAAAGCATTTCAGAAAAAGATACCAGTCCTAATCGTCGCCTGAGAGATTCGAACTAACAGCGGAATACGAAATGGAGGGATTTTGAATTCGGAGAGCAAAATAGGATGAGTGAAAAACAGCTACATTAACTAAAACAAATGCTAATTCACAGTTGTATAAAAGCATTTCAGAAAAAGATACCAGTCCTAATCGTCGCCTGAGAGATTCGAACTAACAGCGGAATACGAAATGGAGGGATTTTGAATTCGGAGAGCAAAATAGGATGAGTGAAAAACAGCTACATTAACTAAAACAAATGCTAATTCACAGTTGTATAAAAGCATTTCAGAAAAAGATACCAGTCCTAATCGTCGCCTGAGAGATTCGAACTCTCGCGGGGAAACCCCATGTACTTAGCAGGCACACGCCTTAACCACTCGGCCAAAGCGACTTGATGTTTGGTGACGCCCAGAACAACAATAAATTTATCACAACACGATCTTTGTCATTATTTGGCTGTATTAGCTGCTAATAATTTCATTACTCACTTAATGCTATGCAAGTATAATGTTTATTAGCAATCACACCTTATGTATGTTAATAGTAATTTTTTTTAATAATGAAGAATAGTAGCACTTTGGTAATAGTTTCATTCAAATATTTACTTGTTTGCAATGTATGAAGTTCTCTTTTATTTTTATTTTTGAGAGGCATGTATGCATCGTCTTTTATGCATGAATATCATTGGTACATGATCAATAAGATAACAAATTTTTGATACAAAAGTGAATGTGAACCCTCAACAATCTATGTTCTCAAAGCACCCCAATTTTTTAAAAACACAATATGATTATATGTGTACACTATAGCATGTATCTACATGCAAACAATTTTGAGCTACAAAAAATGAGTGATTACTTATTTTACCACAAAGTTGATAGTTATTAGTCATTGTTTGTGATAAATTTGATTATGTCAATTTTTTGATAGCAATCATAGATACCCATGTTATAATAGATGTGTGACTTTTAGGATTGTCATGTCACCAAGAAGAAAAAGTATTTGCTTGTTCACTTCATGTATTTCTTTTTATGTAATATTTAGATTGAGAAATCTCTACTTAAACATCAAATGGTTATATATCACTAATAGTTGGGAAATATTAATTTAATAATTGCATGATGAATTTGAGGAAGGGGAGTGTTAGTGCTAAGGGTGATGAAGAATCACCTCCATAGGCATCATTCCTTCTTCTTTGATGTTATCTCTTTGTTCCATTGGTTTTGCAGGTTTCTTGATATGTTTTGTTGCCATTACTTTAGGTTATTGTTTCATTTTAGAGTTTTATGAGTTTTGTTTTGAATGTTTTATGTATCATACTTTCTCCCTCGTAGATATCTAGGATTTTTTCTTAGGTTTTTCAAACTATTGTTGGCCTTGGTTATGGTGTTATTTGAGTGTTTTCCCATGATAGGGTAGCATGGTATGAGCTTTGTACTCACCTAAGACTATGCATCTTCAATAAGAAGGCATTGGGGAGTGGATTAGAGATCTTACAAAGTAGTGTTAGGTTTGGAGGAGGCCTCTTCAATTCCAGAAGGTGCAAAGTTCATAGAAAGTGAATGAGAATAGCAAATAGGCTCTAAATAAGCTAATAATCATGTAAAAAGCTTGATGTCCAAATGAGGAAATGTTAAAGCCTTTAGATAATGAAGAATGTATCTTGAAAATTTTGGGGATATTTTTTGTTTGTTTAAGGATAGCCTACCTTCTCTGAAGTTATTTGGTGAATGGGTTTTGACTATGTGGTTAAAGTTTTGGTATGTTAATAAATGTAATGATTGAAAAGGTAGTTTATTTATTTATTTTAAATCAATTGATTTGCAGAAAAGGACAATGGAGAAGAAATTTTGGAATGATGAAAAATCATTTTTAGGACTTTACCTTAGGACCTAGTTATCAACCTAAAGATGTCGTTTTCTACTTTTCTCCTAAATGGATTGAAGTCTATAATATCCACCCTCTTGTGTTTCTTCTATTTCCCCAATATCTTAAACCATTAGATTTTCTTAAAAAATGAAGATATGGTGGTTTCTTTGCCTCATTAAATGCAAGAGTGCTAATATCCTTAGAGTTTTCTAAGGAACTTCTAGATAACATTATATTTTTATTGTGTAACAAAGAGGTTTCCTATAAAATTATTAGTTTTGGGGGTTTGTTTCTTGTTTTATTTGTAAAAAGAATGGGCACATAAGAATAAACTTCCCTAATATTAGAGTTAATAAAGACTTACATGAAGAATATAACTCCTTAAATATTAGACTAAATAGTAAAATATTGTTGATGGTAAAAAGGGTAATGGATTGGTTGGACCTAATAATATTGAATATGAGGTAGTTATTTCACACTTGTTGGCCACAGATTGCTAGAATCTTCATGATGGGTCAGGCTCCCTTAGTGAGGTAGCATGGGGAAGCCTATGGCTTCGTGGCAGGGTGGATACCTCCCCGATGATGCTCTCTCTCTCTCTTTACTCTCTTCCACTTCAGATTAAGGAGAAAGGACAGAAGAGGTTTGTCTTGAATTCTTTATTTCAATTTAGAATCTAACTTCATTTTGTTATTGGTTAAGAAGTATATGATTCTTATTTAAATTTGAATTTGAATTTCAATATGATACTGAATATGAGATGTATGATTCATATTTCAGTTTGTGAATTTTATCGTTTCCTAACACTAAGAATGATTAAAGTGCTATGATAGAATGTTCATATGCAAGTTTATTGGCAAGCGTTGCCTTATTATGCAAATGTTTGTTCCATTCCTATGAATATAACTGTTAGAGTAAATCCTTATGCATTGTGTTGATGAATTTGAGCAATGCTAATCATTTGTGTGTACCATAGTTATTGATGGTTCTCAATGCAATTTGGGTTGATCTTGTTACATTTGGAAATTTACCCTTTTGATCCTAATCCCAATAATATCCTAAGAGATAAGTCTCTAAATTTTAGTAAATGTGATATGGAGTTAGATTATTCTATAAGAGGAAGGATTGTCATGATCATCCCTCAACTATTTTTAGTCATTTAGTACCACTAGTAAGACAAATATATTTCCTCAAAGAGGCCCTTGGAAGTGAGCTAGGAATAATCTTATTGTCTTATTTCAAAGGAAGGTAAACCTACAAGTGATGGTGATAATTGTAATATTGATACATTGACTTGGCTTGTGTTAAGGTAAGTAGTAGAAAATAGGTTAAACTTCCTCCTAGTTTTGAGAATATTTGTAGAGGTAGAGGAGTTTATTATAGTTACTCTACCCCCTTTTCTTTATTATTTTTATGAAGATTTTAATATGGAACATTTGAATTTTTGAGGCATGTGAAAGAAGGCTTTTGGTTAGATCTTTTTGCAAAGATGTAGTACATTTGGATGCTTTATTTCTATGAGAAGTAAAATTTGTAGGTTATTCATTAGATAATGATTTCAAATTCATCTATCATATATCTATTTACATTGCTTCTAATCATAATAAAGTGGGTAAACTTATTTTGTTGAATAATAAACTCTAGCTACATTAATAATAAAGGATTATCTCCTTGTGTTAGAATTGTTTGGGTTAAGTTGATGGTTAAGGATAAGGTGTTTGGATTATGCTTAGTGTATATTCCTAATGACTATAAGGACATATTTAATTTATGGCTATGGATGTGTTTCAATATGTCTAGGATTCCTTGGGTTATTGGTGATGATTTTAACATAACTAAGGGTAGAGAGGATAAGTTGGGAGGTTTAAGTTTTTCATGTAAAGAAAATGATTTATTTTCCTAATATGAAGTGGACATTGAATTTGTTTGATCTCATGAGTGGCAATAGAAAAGACAATTCTAATGTGTAGTTTTCATGGTCTAATATGAGAAAGGAAATATAAGTCTTTTGCAAACTTGTCAGATCTTATTTTGATAAGAATTTTTTAATTTCTCTTGTGGAAAAATGTGGTAAGTGTTCATCCTTATCCACTATCTAATCATTGATCTATGGCTCCTTTTTTTAGTTTTGATATTTCTTTTACTTAGGTAGATCATTATTTTCAAGGAATTTTTAAGTTGAATTTTATTTGGATGATGGATATCTCATTTTGCAAGGGTATCCAAATTTTGTGGAACATTATTCATAAAAAGGGTAAAGTGATGTCTTGTGTTTCTAGTTGGTTAGATGTTGTTGATGCTACAAAGATTTTTTTAGATCCTATGGTATACTTCAGGCTAAGAGGAGGATAGAATATTTTATAGTTATTTAGGAGAAGTTGTTGGATGCTAAGGTAATATTATAAAATGGCCCTATTAATAAAAGTATTCAAATAGAATTTTTTATTCTTAAGCATAAGCTTAGGTATGAAAATGTATATAAGGTGAAAGGGGCTAAAGTTTGGTGTAGATTAAATTGGTTAAAGGTTGGTAACAAAGGTTCAAACTTATCTTTTAACTATTTAAAAACCAAATATGTGAGAGATATAATCTCTACTATAAGTCTTAATGGAGTCTTGGTTAAGGGTGAGACTAAAATAAGGGAGGCTTTTGAAAAAAAATTATAAAGACCTATTCATTTGCTTTTGTGATGAATTCTATTATTTTTTAAAAATAGAAGTATTATTAGGAAGATTAATGATGATACTCTAAAACTTGAGAATGCTTTTATGATAAATGAGATAAATTCTATCATTTATTCTTTGCTAATAAATCCCTTGGGGTTGATGGTCATGTTTAAGGGGGAAAATGGATCAATGGAATGCAGCAATGAAATCAATCAAGTGAAATCAAAACAAGATAAAAACCCAACGTACTCATGCAATGCAATTGCAAAGCTATGAATTCAACAAGCAAGGTTAGCATAAATGAGAACACAAATGAAATCAAAAACTATAATTTTACCATTCCATGTTGGAGTGTATTTGTATTGATAATGGATGTTGGATTGCTTGATCCTCCATGATTGCAAAAGCTTGATAAATTATGATAATGGTGATATAGAATGCAAGAGTGTATTTTACTCAATGTGCTCAAGGATCAATTTGGCATGACCTCTCCATAAATTCTCCAGATTTTTTAGCTTAATTATGAGAAGGATGAAGCTTGTTTTATAGATTTTAAAGTTTCAAATGAACAATCAAGATGCAACAATGAAAGATCATGATCAACAGTTGAGAACCGTTGAGAGGAAATAGATTGATCAGTTAATTCATTTGATTGATCCAATTAAGGGATTTCATTGAATAATCAATGGGATTAGTATTGAACGATTAGTGGGATTGGAGAAATTAGTTTGAATGTTTAGTGGGATTAGAGCGGTGGGATTGAGAAATAGATTGAGAAATCAATGGGCATGATTTATTCAATCAAGATATGTGAGGATGTTTTAATTAATTAATTTGCAAGCTATGTTTGACTTTAATAAATAAAGGTATATTTATTTATCGACCATGTTGAGTGATTTTGGAGAAATTGAATAATTGATTTAATTATTCAAATTTGGAGAAGGGAAAGTAGTTTAATTAAATAATTAATGATAACTATTTAATTAATTTAGATGAATATGATGTGTTAGTGACATAATTAAATAATTTTTGTTTATTTAATTAATTAGGAAGAATAAGGTTAAATTAGGTGATAACATAGTGAAATAATTAAACAATTCAAGATTATTTAATTAATAAAGGAAAATAGGGTTAATGATGCAAATGATGTTAAAAAGGGGATTAATGATGCTAATGAAAGTGGTATGCAATAGTGATAGCAACATTGATGTCAATGATGGAAAAATGCAATTTAAGATGTGTGATATGTGTTAAGACATTTTTACATGTCTACATGTCTAATTGATAAGTTTTATAAGTGCATGAGTCTCCTTATTTGCTACAACTTTATAATGAGGCTATTAAAGTTGGTTCTTTGGGTAAGGACATTAATAGAGGCATTATCAAGTTATTGCCTTAGGGGGGTGATCCTTCTCTCATTAAGAATTGGAGATCAATTACATTATTAAATATTTAGTATAATATTTATGCTAAGTTGTTAGCTAATAGACTCAAAGATATTCTTCCAAATGTCATCTCTCCTAATCAAACTGGCTTTGTCAAAGGGAGATAAATTTTGGAGAATCTCCTTACTAGTTGGGAATACATAAAATTGGGTTGAGAGTTCGGCAAAACGCATGCATGGCATTAATTGATTTTGAAAAATCTTATGATATTTGAATAAAATTTTATTTTGGATGGTATGAGGTCTTAGGGTTGGGATCTATATGCTTTGCAAATTTGTTAGTGTTCTATTTGAAGATATCACTACTCATGTCAGTATAAATGGTGTTTTTCCTTTCCCATTTTGGATACAAAGATATATTAGGCAAGGATGTCCATTGGATCCATCCTTGTTTCTTATTGTTGTTCAAGTTTTACATCATAACTTAAGACACTCTAGTCTAAGATCTCCTCTTAAATATTTAAAAATTTCTAATAATGTCATTCTTTTAGAATGACAATTTGTAGATGATACAACTCTTTTCTTTGTTCTTGAAAAATAAATTTTCGATAATATATATGCAAGATTGAGTTGTTACTATATTTATTTTGGATCTAAAATTGTTATTAACATGTCTATTAGATCTTCTGTTGGAAAGAGGAGCCTCTTGATTGGCTAGTAAGATATTTGGGTATGCCTTTTGCTCTTTCTCCTTCTTTGAGAGAAATGTAGAATTAGGTAATGGATAAAGTTGAGAAAAAAATGGGTAAATGAAACTCAAATTTTCTTTCTATGACAAGTAGGTTTGAAGTTTGTCAAAATATTTTATCTTCTTACTATAACTTGTTCTTTACTTGGTTAGTGTGTTCCTCTCATTTTAAGCGTCTTGAAAATGTTATCAAGTCCTTTCATTTGTTTGATGAAAATGATAATAAAAATAAGCATGTGATCAATTAGGCTTGGTGTTGCAAGCCTAGAGAATTTGGGGGTTTGTATTTGAAAATCTTATATGCTCAAGGTGTTTCTTTGGCTATAAAATAGATCTTGAGGGCCTTAGATGGATGTGAGCCTTAGAAAGTGCTAGTTAAGCATAATAGTTGTCATGTTTTCTTAAATCTAGACCTAATTGGAAAGGTATTAAGTTGGCCAACCTATTGTTTAGGAATTTTAAATGTGTCTTACTAGTGGTTCATTAGTCTTTAAGTCAATCTAGAAGGCTTGGGAGCAAGTTAAAGGGTGTGTTTTTGAATGTCCTTTGAGATTTTTGGTTTAAGTAAGGTATCAAAACCTTTGAACATATTATCAATGATTTAGGGATATTTTCTTGGGATTTTGTAAAAATGTATACGTTATTCTTATCTTATGAAATTATCTTATCATGGTTGCTATTAGTAATAATTGTTCTTTTTTGGATGAAATTTATTATACAAGTTTTTGGCTTAATTTTTCTTGGTTTTGTGAGAATAAGATAATTGAGATCTTTGCAAAAAAAAAAATACTATACTGATAAAAGTGGATAAATTCTATATCCATGTTTTAATACTCTTTGAGGGTTCACGTATTTAAAGGCATCATGGTCACTTTATTTCCCATTTCCCTAATTTTAGCTTAAATCTCCCTAGTTCTTCCCAAACATGAATTATATCTTAACCAAAACATGAGAATAAGTTGTATGTAAGTAGCTTAAAGGTTCTTTGAAACTTTCCATCATCAAAATTGAGAAAATTGTTTAGTGAAAATAAGTGAAATTTTGGTAAATAATATATTAATTTATGTAAATTAATGTAATGGTTTTATTTAGTTTTGTGTTTGTTTCGAGGGTGGGGTTTGGAAAAATTTCATATGTTTAACATTCTAGTTCAATGGTAGGTATTAATTATCTCTATTTTTGAGAGACATATTCTCAAGACATGTATATATTTATGAATGGTTAAATTATGTGCAAAGTTGGCTAATTCATGTAGCCTTTACCCATTCATAGACATATTCTAACATATTTAGCTCCCACCTTAACTTTATAATGCAGGGTGAGACATTGCCTAATCTACAATCTTTGCCTTATTTTTCTATGTTCATTTTAGTGCCTATTCCACTAGTATATTTTAGGTTCACTTCTATCTATTTTTAGCCATTTCTATGATCATATAAAGTTATTGCAAAGAACCCAAAACCTTAGAAATCCAACTCTTGACACCCTGACAATTTTTTTTCTAAATCATTAAAGATCCTTGTGCCCATGGCCACAAGTGTCTAGGTCACATACATGCCCTAACACAAGAGTCCAAATTTGAAAAGAAAGAAAAAGTATTTCTTGCCCCTTCGTGACATAATCCTTACTATGATTTCAATAGGAAATCAGTTATAAAATTATACTATACATTCCCTTACAAGCTTCATTTCCATTCATTTGGTAATAAGATACAATTGTGAAAACTTAGTATCCTCTCTCCAATTCCAACATAGGAAAATTGCAAGAACACCATCAAAACAAGAGGGTAGCAAAGGGAACTTTGTGAGATCCATATGAGCATAGAAGTCATGGAATCCTTGTAGTTTATTTCCCTTTCTTTTATCCACCATAATATTCCTCTATCATGTACTAATTTGTGATCCATTAGTAAAAATTTACATTCTTCACAACCATTCCTAAAAACTGCAGATACATCCCCCATTGTTACCCTTATATTGTATGTGCTAAGGAATTATATGCATGTGTGTTATACAATGAGATAAATGTTAGTATACTGCATCTTTGGATGAGATACCATATGATGTTACATATATATGAAAATTAGTGATAGTAGATTTCAATAATCCATAGATTATTGTTAATTTTTAATTAGATTGTGTCTAAATTCTTTGCATCAACGCTTCAAATCACACCTCAGATTTTTCCTTTTCTCTCTTTATCTTTTGATGATGAATCACAAGAGTGTGATCTCGAAGGTGTTGATGCAAAAATTTAGATTACCAATCTAATCCATAAATTTTATAAATAATATGTATACATGAGAACCATTTTACTTTGAATGTAAAATTTTCACAATCTCATAACTTCTCTTAAGTATCTTGAATTTTGACACAAGAATTTGAGGCACTACACTTATTAAGGCTCTGAAGTATACTAGAATTAATGGAAACTTATATCATCATATCAAGACAAAATCCTCTTTTCTCTACACATTTAATGAGCAATAATAATTATGTAGTAGGTAATTACTTGGCTAGTCAAATAGCAATATGTCAGGTAGATCCTTTAATAATAAATGGGGCAAGTACCTAGCCTCGGGATTACAAAAGGGTCCTATTGTAGGCAAGAGGTCATTTAGGTCTAGTCTCCCACCATCCCTGGGTGCTGTGAGAGGGCTTGTCGTGGCTAACGCCACCGGGTCACGTTGAAAAAGTTTTACTGCATACTAATTCTAGAAGTTATAGGGGACTCGATAATTCGGATCGATTCTTGTAGTCTAAATAATAATAATAATAATAAATGTTCATGTAGGAGTTATTAGAGTATTGCCTTGTCTATGTGATAACTAATACAATCACTTGTATAGGTTAAAATCTTCCCATAAAATGATACATGAATATTGACATACTTATATATGTATTTGTTTAGTAGGCTTGTGATAATAAATTTAAATATTTAATAATTAAAAAAATGGGGAGTTAATTAACCTATAATTTGGCTATAACCATGTGGAAAATTGTGAATATAAATGGTATTATAGCCCCTTATAGAAACTAAATATCAATTTATTTTAGAAGTAAAATATCATGATAATACACATCATTGTTGCATTTTGGCACTCTTCCTATTGTAAAGACCTTAAGTTTATGCACTTAACATATATACTTTGATGTGTATAACTATTCTCAATCTATAGAATGTTATGGAGGGTGTGTTCAAGATCAATAATGATATAGAAATCAAAATCCTATTTGGATGTGATATATCTTGGGAACAATTTCTATCTTTAGTCCTATGGCATATACATGGCTAGAAGTTCACAAGTTGGAACAAAGTGACCCAATAAATGAAGTAGATGACAATGATTGTATAAGTAATATGACTAGTCATGTGCCACTATAGATATCTAGTGCTAAATGCTAATGCAAAATTTTTATATTTTACTAGATGATTTTATTAGCGAGTCCCTTCAATCCTAGAGAATCGTGGTGAATTAGGGTGTGTCTTTTTATATAACACTCTTGAATATTTAAAATATTTCACACTCAAATTGGTGGATAATGACTAGTTGGAAAGGGACAACATTGTCACAATTTAAATTTTGATTTAAGAAATGTATGGGTCAATTTCATGTAGTAGAATCAATCTAAGATAGAAAATGGGTAATTTATAAGTCAAATTTGAATTCTTAAAATGTCATAAATTAGTTCCAATAAAAGGTTAAGTAATTTTCTAACTATTAATAGAAATGCACCACTTATAATCTACTTAGGAGGGAGGGCCCAATAGTCGTGCAAGCTAGCTTTGTGAGCATGTTGTAGTCACATGGAATTTGTAGGACCTTTTCTTAACAAAAGAAAAAGCATAAAATGATTTCTTGTCTATCTACAACTAAAGTTTGGAGGTGTGATTTGTCACACAACTCACCACATCAATCTGTCTAGTGAGAAGTGCCCTTAAAATGAACTTTTAAAGATTTAAGCAAAAAATAATAATGGAATCCCCAATTGTTGAACAATAAAATATAATTTGTTGGTAGAATAATATCATATTCTTATTTAAAATATTATATGAAAGCTAAATGAAATGAATACCTTTTTGATAACCATAAATCTTATTATATATAACCTTATATCCAAATAAAATACAAATGACCAATAGCTGAACATAAAAAATACTATTTAATTTCATTTTTTAGGTAAGTTCTACTGCAGGAGTAGGGGTAGGGCCTAAGCTTTGTTATTCTATTTGCAAATTGCTAAAAATATACCCTGAAGCAAACAAAATAATACAATTTATTGTTATAAAATAAATACATTATTATTTAAAATGTAACTTATATTCAACTTTAAATGATCAT
>VDFB02120135.1:0-16443 GCA_007258455.2 Sequoia sempervirens | reverse complement strand
CCTAATCGTAACCCTACTTGTAATGCTAACCCCAACCCTAATCCTAATTTTATTTTTACGCCTAACCCTAACCCTAATATTATCACTAACCTGAATCCTAATTCTAATTCTATTTCTAACCTTGATCCTAATTATATCTCTAACCCTAACACTAACCCTAATCCTAACCCTATCTCTAACCCTAACCCTAAGCCTAATCATAATCATAATCCTAACATAAACCCCAATCCTAATCCTAATTCTATCTCTAACCCTAACCCTAACTCTAATCCTAACACTAATTGCAACACTAATCCGAATTCTATTTCTAACCCTAATTGTAACCCTAATTCCAATTCTATCTTTAACCCTTACCCTAACCCTAATCCTTACACTATCTCTAATCCTTGCACTAACGCTAGTCCTAACCCTAATTTGAACACAAACCACAACCCTAATCCTAATTCTATTTCTATCGCTAACCCAACCTGAACCCCAATCCTAACCCTATTTCTAACCCTAACTCTAACCCTAACCCTAACCCTAATACTAACCCTAATCCTAATTCTATCTTTAACCCTAACCCTAATCCTGATCCTATCTCTAACCCTAACCCTAACCCTTACTCAAACCCCAACCCTAATCCTAATTATATCCCTAACCCTAATCTTGACCCTATCTCTTACCATAATCCTAACACTAATCCTAATGCTAACCCAATTGTAATCCTTATTATATCACTAGCCATAACCCTAACCCAAATCCTAACCCTAACTCTAATTAATCTAATGTTGGCTCCATCATAACGCCAAACCTAACCTTAACCCTAATTAAACTATCTTGAGTCTATTTGAACCCTAACCCTAATTGTGTCATAACCCTAACTCTAATTGAACTCTAGCCCTAACTTTGAGCAACATTACTTGAATCGCCCTAGGTGAGAGAAGATTGCTTTCTATCCATTTCTTTTGTATTCAAAATTTCTTATTTTCTTTCTCATTGTTATTTTTATGGTCTTATTGTAACCTTCACTTTAATTGAAGTGGAAGTTAATTTATTGTGAACCAAATTTGATGTTTGTAGTTTCATTTTGAATGAGATAATCAATAGCATATGCTAAAAGAGCTCAAATTCTAAAACATGTAAGATGCATATTCATTCTAGGGATTTTGGAGTGCATCCTAAAAGAGCTCAATATAAAAGCAACCTTTCTATTTTCTTTTTCTTTTTGCATGCAAATCATTTCATATTCTAAAATTAAACTAATTTCCAATTTCAAGAAAATCATAAAATATTTTGGAATACAAAATCTTTTGATTTCTATCTTTTTTAAAATTGGCAAAGGGAAATAAATCTCAATTTTTAGATTTTCTAGTTCAAATAATCATAATATTTTTTAAAAAATGATCTTTTAATATTAATAATATATAAAACAATTTATATAGAGATGGATGGCAAAGTATGTGGGCAAATTAGAGCCAATATAGTGAGGAAAGGGCCTTAGTATTTAAAGATGAAACTATGTAATTTCAAAATGGGCATTGTATATGACATATTAAAGTGAAATAAATATTGTTGAATGCGTAGTTTTACAATTTTCTTTAAAAATATTGTTTATTTGTATTATGATTAGCAAAGATTGAAATAAATATTGTTGAATGCATAGTTTAATCATTTAAAAAAAAAGAGTGTTTATTTGTATTATGATTCACAAAGCTTGTTTTGATAGATAATCTTTTCAAGATGTTAAAGTTCAAGAGACTTAAATTATAAACACATTTTTTAGATGTGTATGCAATTGTGCATGATTATACTCAAATCAACATGCAACATATATTTATTAAATACCATTTTAATGATTGTAAAATTTAATAAATTTATTTTTTATTAAAATATAAATACTTTAATATATAAAATTAAATCATGTAACAATTCATAAATTATTTAAATCAAGTTTAAAAATACTAACATAACTTTGTTGATATTATTATTTTATAGAGAGAATAGATAATATTAAATCCCATCAAAACAAACTATATAAAACATGTATGCAAAAATATGGCACGTAAGACATGCAAACTCCTTGATAGAATATCTCATAAAAAAATAATGTGATCTCATAAAATAAAATAGAAACGATTGTGCCATCTTTGTGCAGGTCATTGTAGGCTTACGCTTCTCTTGGCGTAAATATTAAAAAAAAAAGTGTTCAAAATTGATTTTTTATGTTTTTATATAAAAGTTGATTAGTGGATGAAAGTATAACTATGTGTTTATTTTTTATTAAATTATTGGTTCTTAAAAATCAATATTTTTTAATACTTTATTAAGTATATCAAATAAATTGTTAAAATTTAAAAATGATATAAATTAGTAATTTATATAATTTTTTTAATAGATTTAATTTATAATTTTTCTTTATAAATACTATTATTTTGATTAGTTTTCAATATTTTTTAAATTTTATAGTGACTTAATATTTAGTTTTAACTATTAGCCGATAGGGTTTCCTTTTATTGTGGGTTTGCTCCACCGAAAAGTTCATCAATTTTAATCCAAGAGTCTCACTCAATTTTAATGCCGAAATTCTGAAAATCTCACCGCACTATCCACGCCCATTTTTCCAGTAATTTTCACATTCCGACTAATGGGGTCGCTCGCCATTTTATCCGCACTCAATGATGCCACCGGAATCAAGGCTATAATAAACCACGACACTTTCCACCGCCACCAGTCATCGATCTTTCCGGGCCGCTTTGAATCCTAATTCCTGCATACATCGGAATCTCTACCATGGAAAGCTTCCATCGACATGGTCTCGGGCGCTTTGGCCTCCGGTATGAACATCGCCAACAAACTTCGCGGTTGACCTCGACAAACGCAATAAGATATGATATGTCAGATCCAGAGAAAGTCCATGTCACGTATATTACTCTACTGATTGATTGCGGCGTCAAGAAAGGTAATTACCTTTTTTGAGGGGACTGGAGCAGTGGTGCTTCTGGTTGGAGTTTGGGTGGAAGTAGCAGCAGAAGGAATGTTGTTTACTAGAGAGGCTTCTTTTTTGGCCCGGACCGCTAATATAAGTACCATTTCAATTCTCACTATATACAGGGTAATCAATTGGAAACTGATCTGATTAGGAAGAAAGATCAAACCTCTGCATTGCACTTGACTCGAAGGCTCCTGTGTGGTGCTCTGTTGATGTGACCCATATAGCTCTTTTGAGTTGCTCCGCAGTTGAGCAATGCAGAAGATTTCATCGTCCTTGAAGCCATGGCTGCCATTAATGAGACTTTTGAGGACATTCTCCCAGCTGATCTGCGGCTACAATGCAACTTCCTATTACCCTCTCCTCATCCCCGCCCTTTGATTATACTGGACGACTAGCTATTCCCACACAAAGGAATTAAGCTGGATACAAGCAGGAACTTTTACCTCGTGAGAGACATTCCGAGGAGCATCAGCACCATGAGCTACAACAACCTTAAACGTTTTCCACTGGCACATAACAGACTCGCATTCGTTTCTGCTTGAGTTGCCTTCCATTCAAGGATTTGTTAGTCATAATTTCTTGTGATCTTAGCGAGTAAGAAAATATTGTTCATCTTTGTCCTGCACCGTTAGAAATACTGCCCATCAGGAGGAATTAATTCGATAAACTTAATTAACTTCCAATTTATTTTTTTTAACTACATAGTTTATTATTAATATTATAAATTATATATTAAAGATGTCTTTTTAGGTTTTAGTATTTCCATTTTATTTGCATTTCTTTTGAGGAAGTTGGAATGCCTGAAGATTTTAGAATCCTTACCAGTTACCGCATAATAGACAATATTAAAAATAAAGTATTATATTATATTAAATAAAATACTTTAATATAAAATATCAAATCATTTAAAATACAGTGTTAAGTTTAAATGGTTTATATTTAAGTTTAATATTAAAATATAAATTTGATTGTATAAATTAAAGCTTAAACTTAAAGATTATTAAATTTGGAAGAATTTTCATCTATATATTGAATATTAATATTGTAATGTAAAATTAGTATACTTTTCTGTGAATTTTCATTTAGTTTTGGATTTATTTTGATCAAATATTTTAAAATAAATATATCTTAATAAATGACAACTTTTGTGTAAGTTTGTATCATGACAATATTTTTCTTATTAATTTCTTTTTTATTCATATATACCTAATTGTATAGTGTCTTCATTTATGCAAAACTTAATATATTTTCACTACTTTATCTATCCTTATTAGCTGCTATTTTCATATATTCATTCTCTACTTCAAACTTTCCAATAGAACACATCTATGCACACAACACATACTCTCTAACATATTAACATACACATAATTCTTTATCGGCTTAATCCTTGAACCTCCTTTAGGTGCAAGTGCTAGTATATTATTTTATAGATGATTATATTGTATGCTTTATATTTTGGTGTTTTTTATTGAATATTTTATTTTTTAATAATTTTTAATAGATATTAACAAAAAATATACGTAAATTTTATGATAACAAATTTCTCTTTATCTATTTATGAACTTTCTTTTTGATCTAGTTTACTTTTTTTTTTAACTTTTTCAATAGAAGTTTTTATTTTGTGTAATGGACCTATCTTTCTTATAAAACAAATATGAAAATAATATTAAAACTATTTACTATATATTATACTTTTTGAAAATTTAATGTTGAGGACTATGTGGACACAAAATTTTGTCTTTGAATGATTTCATTTGACTCCCATGTGCACAACACAGTCAATTGTTGTCGCAGCCTAGGGTTAAGGGAGTTAGATTGGTCCCCTCAGATTCTGGGGTTGTCTAGTCCTTGTCTGTGTTTCAACAGCTGTCTGTCAGTTGTTCCTGTGTGTGGTCTATCCTCTTTTCCTAGTTCATTCTTGTTTTGAACTAGTTTCTTTTTTGGCCCTTTGGGGTCTTTGTGTAAAGGGTACAACACCCTATAAATGTTGCTTACTTAATAAAAAACAAAGTCAATTGTTTTGAGATCTCAAATTATAATATGTGGATAGAAGAAAAGGTAGCCACTGAGATACCACATAAGCAGGTTTGATCAAAACACCTTTAATTGAAGACCTATAGATCAAACTCATATAATTCTGTAAAAGCAACAATGCCTTACACTACAATGATGTAGGGACTTACCCCCTCCTTTTTAAAATTACTTAAATACATAAAAAAAAATGGTGTGATATTCTAAATCATGATTTGATTTTTGATACTATATTTCCAAGCAATCTAATGTTTTATCAAAAAATTCAATTGATGGCCTTCAAATGACAATGCCATAAATTGGATCATGCTTCACAAATAGTATATATCTTAATTGGAATCAAAATTCAACAAAATAGAGGAAACTAGACCAATTATGTTTTTAGTAGGAAAGTGAGTATTCACAACAAGAATATGAAAGAAGAACTCATCGTAGAGAAAGGTGGGTTTATTGGAAGCATATATAATACATTTGTAAATGTGATGGAGAATAGATACTATAAGAAATGACATAGGTTAAAGTAAACCAAATTTGTATTAAGCATGATCTAATAATAAAACATCTTAAACTAAGTATAATAATACCAATAAAATTCCTTATGTAGAACTTAAAGCTCAGTCTATGTGCTTTGGAGATTGAGCATAAGCCTAAGATACTTGTGGATGCTCAATAGTTCAAATTGAAAATGACATTTAAAACTATCTCTAGACTTTAAAGTTTAATGAGTTCAAGTCTAAGCAATGAGACAATGCTAAAGTAGAGTTGATTGATCATATATGGAAGAGTTTTCTCAAAAAATTGATTATAGTTTACCTACATCAATAACTCCATGAAATACAAATCATTAAAACATGGACTATAGTTTATAGCTAAGAAAAAAATTATATATTTGAAGGTGCTTGGCAATTTTGAATTTTTTGTTTGTTATGTCCAAGGATAATATGCATATAATGATAGACATTTGGTGAGCTACACGAATTGTGTCTAAAACCTTATTGAATATTTTGATGCATTAATATCCAAGCCATTTCTAGAATAAATAATTGCATAACAAACTCACTAGCAGTAATGGCTAACACACTTGAGCTTGTAGTGAATTCTAATTTGAAGAAAGTTTTGGTTGAGTTAGTGTCTATTTCTTCCATTCTTGATAATGTATTATTTTTCTAAATGTTTGAAGATGAAAAAACTAACATAAATATTTCATCACAAATTCTAGAATGGGTGATCCCACAATACTAGTTTACAATGTTTGGCCAAACTGGATACTGAACTAATTTTTTCTAACTAAATCTTCACTTTCGAGCACCTATAGCGACTAAACCGTGAGGAATTCGAAGATGATGTAAACTAGTGATTTCTCACATTTTTTCTGTAGATTCTAAATATATTTTTTTTCAAAATTTTTGAAATTAGATTGCACTTCTTTTTCCATATCCTTTGAAAACTAGTTTTTTTTCTTCAAGAAACACCATTTTTAAGGAGTGACGCCGTGATAACACAATTCTTCTTTTTTTCCATGAAGGATAAAATTTCTAATTTTGAATTTAGATTTGTAACCACAATATCCAATGCTTTCCAATTGGTTTCATAGTGTTTTATTGAATATTTTTTTCCTTAATCAAGCTTCAAGCCAAACCAATTACAATTCAAATAGGCGGACTATATAACACAACTTTTTTTGTATGTATCAAAATTCATTTTTTTTGTTGGATCAAGGACTTCAATATCTAGTGCACTCATATCTTCAATTCTTTTTTTTTTGACAATCTTCTATTTTTCCACATGTGCGAAACAAAGAGTTTGATTTTCGGTGAAAAACCTACATTCACAAGAAATAAAAAATAAATATAATAATAAAATTAAATTTATTTAAAATTATACTTTTGGGAAGCTTATAATAAGGACTACATACTTACAATTTTTTTTTTTAAATGAATTCATTTGATCCCCCAAAAAGGTAAATCAAAAAGTGGCTTTTAATCAACATTTCGATAGGTGTAAAGGAGACTGCTATAGGTATGGCTTGAAAACTAAAGGTGGTTCTATCCAAGGGGATTTGATCTAAGGTAGTTTGATCAAACCCTATTCAATTGGAATGCTTTAAATGAAACTTTTGAAGACTTAAATCATTATATTTTCTAAAAATATGTGATTTTAGCAAAAAATAGAATCTCCCAAAAATTGTAAACCAGCTTTGTGGGATCACCTGAATATTCGACGCATAAATTATAGATGAAGAGGAGGATGAAGATTCAAAGAATGATGAGGAGGTTTAATTGCTAATACTATATTGAAAGGCATGGCTACTTTGTATAAAATATTTGATACATGGATGATCATAAATACAAAATTGATCTAGTAATGTCCAAAGGACGAGCACTTAGATCAAGTAATCTTGTTGAAACCACAAACCTAAGAACACTCTATTAAAAATAATTGTACTAGAGAAATGAAGAAGGGGATAGTGAAAGCTTTGAAAGAAGATGGGGATACCATTTCCTAGACATATTAAGGTGTTAAAGTATGAAACCTTGATAATCATATGAATGAATGATCCCAAAATAGTGTATCCCACTTGTGAGACATCTTAATTTGTGCCTAAAATCATATATTTTTTAGAAACATTAATGATATCAGCCTTAAGGGATCCATCTAAGAGGGCTTGATTAAAGGGGGTTAGATAAAAAACCGTTGGATCAAATCCTCTTAGACAAAACCCCCTAGGCTTAAATAAAACCCCAAAAAAGTCTCTATTAGCACCCCATTTTTTATGTGTCTCGTTTTTTCTTTATTTTTCTCCCATGTGCATTTGATTTCATTTACCCACTACTTATACACAATTAAAGAGATATTTAATGGTCCTTGTTTGAGTATTTTATTTTTCTAGGGATATCCTTATAATTTTAGTCTTTCTAGTTCATAAGGGTTTTCATTTATATTTTATGACTAAAACCATATTCCTTTTGAGCTATGGCCCTTTCCATATGTTGTTGATATATTCTTATATTTTAATGTTGATTTATTTTTCTAGCTGATTCACTTAAATTATATAGCTTGATATTTTTCTTACTAGTGTTTTCCTATTCATGTATTATTCTTTAAGTTATCTAGTCACATTGTAACTTTATGTCTCCATATGCATTTCATGTGTCAATTTTCTATTCAATCACGAGGGTCCTTCATATCATAGTCCTTCATATCATAGTTTTTAATTTATTTATTTTGCTAAAATCATGAGCTACCAATATCATTCCATGTGTCCTTATTGCAAAGACATGTACATGCTAGTTCATACACTATTGTGTTGTCCCCATGCTGAGTTGATGGCTTATAATTGGTCTATTAATGCTTATGTGTACGCTTCATATAGGGTGATCCCACAATATTGGTTTACAATTTTTGGCCAAATTGGACACTAAACTGATTTTTTCTAACTAAATCTTCACTTTCAAGCACCTATAGCAGCTAAACCGTGAGGAATTTGAAGATGATGCAAACTAGTGATTTGTGACATTTTGTCTGTAGATTCTAAATATATATATTTTAAAAATATTTGGAATTAGATTGCACTTCTTTTTCCATCTCCTTCGAAAACTAGTTTTTTTTAGTAAACACCATTTTTAAGGAGTGATGCTCACCGTATACAACATAACTTTTTTTCCATGAAGGATAAAATTCTATTTTTTTTGAATTTAGATTTGTAACTATGATATCTAGTGCTTCCAATTGGTTTCATAGTGTTTTATTGAATATTTTTTCCTTAATTAAGTTTCGAAGTCAAACTAATTACAATTCAGACATAGGCGGATCATATATAACATAACTTTTTTTGTATGTATTGAAATTCAATTTTTTTTGTTGGATCAAGGACATCAATATCTAGTGCACTGATATTTTTCAATTTTTTTTTTGATAATCTTCTATTTTTCCACATGTGTAGAACATAGAGCCTGATTTCTGGTGAAAAACCTATGTTTAATCAAACTAAAAAAACAAATACATAATAAAACCAAAACATATTAAAATTATATTCATTGGATAACTCATTCTGAGGACTACCATCATCCAGTTGGGTCTGTGAAGTCTCCTCCATTTTCATCCTCAACTCGAGTTTCGAAGGGAAAAATTCTAGAGTTTTTTGGTGTCAAAGGGGGAGAAGGGGGGAAAAGGGGAGTTCACTCAAACTAGAGTTCGATTGAACCCCCTTTCCACAACCCTTTCCTTTGCTTTTTTCCCAAGAAATGTGGGACCCAACATTTAATGGGTTCGCTCGAAGGGGGGTTCGGGTTCGCTTGGATCAAATGTTCGTTTGAACCCCCAAAAAGCAATTTTTTTTTCCTGAACTCAAATTGTAAATTAGTTTTGTGGGTTTACCCTATAGTAAATGTAGAATATTGGTCAATTTGTGGTAGGTGGTAGCATCTCATTACATCATCTAGCTCCTTTGCATCACAAATTTGAGTGAGGGCCTCACCTTCACTCTGACAATGCATGATGAATTTATATATTTCTTGTAGGTATGCTAATTTGCGTTCCAACTTAGCAAAATTTTATGTGGTTGAAGAAAAGTGGAACTTTTTTTGTTGTATCGTATGGATCCCTCACATTGTGGTTTCTATTTGAAGTCTTTTGTTAAAACAAAAAGATAGCGATATCACATCACGTGTCCTTAAGTTAGGTATCATACTTACTATTTCTTTTAGTGTTGTGTTTCCATTCTATTGAGTTGACAATTATGATTAGCTCATTAATGCTTATGTGTGCACTTCATAGAGTAAGCATAAAACTCTTGTTATCACACATGCCCTCTAATCACCATTTTGAGTGGACCTCACTTTCAAATGCATAATTTGTGTGAATTTTTTATTTCTCCTAATGAAATGTCAATGTGGTTCTACCTAGTGATGTTCTATTACATAACACAATTCCTTCACATCACAATTTTAAATGTGAACCCCACCTTCTCTCCCATAATGTGCAATATATTTAGCTTTATCTCTTCTAGAAGGAAATGTTGACATGGTTTTTAGATTGGTAGTATTATATGGGATGAAAATTAAGTGGTAAGAGTATTATTGCATCACAATTTTGAATATCTACTTCCATATACATGAGATGTGTGATGAAAATAAAGGTGAAAGAAGATTACATATAATGGCTTAGTTGTCAATATGTGTTGTGAGATGTTATGATAATATTGGGCCACATGTTAGTCACCCCCAAAAATGTAATTCTCCTATTGGTTGAGTGTACACCATGAATCTCTAGTGGCACTAGGTGTAAAATAAAAAGCATAAAATTGATGCCTACTTTTTTTTTTGAATTGCTCCACATGAATCAAAGCACCATTGATGATCAAATTAAGGCCCTACAAGTTCCTGATTGGATTTTTTATTAGAACTAATCATTTTTTTTTTGTTTAGAAGCAATAGTTCATCATAATGACATGTACTCATATATAATAGTGGTGAAGGGAAATATCCCATGCAACCATTAATGTATCATGGTCTTCACAACTTATATTCCAATAGATCTCACAAGAATTTTCTTGGCAATTGACACAAGAGGTTGGCTATTTGTATATAGTGTATGATCTTGTAAGAAAAGTGTCACCCATATGTGGGTACTAACTTTATAATATTTTTTATATAAGGGATGGAATTTTTCATTTGAATAAGATGGAATATTGAGTGAGAAAAATAGACAAAGGGAAGAAAGGAAAAATGATGACAACAAGCCCTAAGGTCATTATCTCTAGCAAAGGGAAAGGTATTTTATATTTTGACAATTTGGGTTTGTCCAAAATGTGTAATGAACATCTGTAACTTTTGAAAAAAGAGTGTAACTAGTAGATGCAACATTGTTTAAGTGTCTCTAGGAGCATTTTGTGCATTTTTTTGACTAGTTGGTCAGCTAGAAGACTATATACAATCATCTAAATACTTTTGTAATATATCTTCTTAAGACAAATAAAGAAATGTACAAGTTTGTTTTTGGATTACTAATTATACTCTTATAAATTGCTACAACTTATGTTTTTATCTATTTGTATGTATTGAGCCTAGTTTATGTGTGCATTTAAATAAATTTATTCTTCGGGTATATCTTCTTTAAGATATCCCTTTTGGTTTTAGTCATTACATTTTTTGCATGAATATTAGAATTTGTTTCCTAGCTAGGATAGACACATGTTTACATGAACTAAATATTCTCCATCATCCCAACATACCTCTAAACAATTAAATTAAAATACCATTTAATATTGTGTTGAAATTAGTTTTGTTGCATGCCATGCTTAAATATATGTAAGAAATATTAGGGGTGATCTTTTTATCATATTTTAGACAATTGGTGTGATAGTCCATCTGCTTAATCAGGTGTTAAACCGACATATAGGCATGAAGTGACAACTAATATAGGGTGTGTACTATGTAATGGGTATGGTTTGTGTCAAGGTAAGTGTTTATTTTTTGTAGGAGTATCTTTTTCAGTGCCTTAGGGAAGCCCTCTTGGTTTAACAAAGCTAGAATTGAAGGAGGTTTTACCCATCTTGTAACGCCCCACCAGGGAATCCAAAGGACAAAGCATAAAGTAGTGAATTATCCGAATATATTTTTTTTAAAGTCATTCGATTAAAAAAATGTCTTAAGGATTCCAAGACGACGTTACTTAAACATTTATAATTAAGAACATCGCACTATAACATTAAAGTCATAAAACACAAGTACAAATCACAATCATGAATGATCCATTTTTCAAAACTTATACAGTCAAGAAATATATTCAGATTACATCCAGTGAGTTCTCTTAAATCTTGATACATCATAATGATGATACAAAGAGTACACTCATAAACATGAGGTAAGTATACAATAAGGGTAATGATCTCATCATATCCAACATTCATGTCCACAAACATGTTCTGCATCCACTGTCACGATCAATGAAGTAACAAGAACCAACTACAAGTATAATACCATATGTAAGAGAGTATCAAATGAAGGTATAACATGGTTACCTCCCAACCGCCAAGTGGGTACCCAAGGGCCCAATCCCTCTGCTAGAGATAATGATGTCCGTGAAGACAATCAAACAAACAACAAAGAACATTCATTACATTACATGGTATTGACTACACATAACAACATGACATAATCTAAAATTACAAGACCACAAGTAAAATCCCGTGAGGTAACAACAATAACACATGTAAATCTACATAAGAGACCACAAACATGCTTCAGGACAGAGTGTCATCACATAGTTGTTCTAGGTTACCCTGGTGAATCTTCCTAGACTACTGACCCTCATCCAAAGTTACCCTGGCAGTCTCTACCGATCCTTGACCCCTAGACAAACTCACGTGGAGTCAAATTACCTTTCAGGAAGACAAGGTCTAGATGACTAAGCCATTCCAAGCCTTCTCAACCTACCCTTAATCTATATAAGCATTAAGGCACTAGGTGAGGCATTCCATTTATCTTAACTATTTAATGAACCCCAAGTTTATTTATTAAGGTTTTCATTGAATTACAAAAACCCACGATAGGTTACCCTGGAAACCTCTTAGGGTTCTGACCACTATTGCAAGCCACTCTTCCTATAAACATGACAAAACATCAAAATACCAAGTACTGCCAACATGTGTATAAAACAACACTATAATAAAACATATCTCATTCATGGTCCAGTCATGGAACAATTCAAACACCTCAAAGGTGACAAATAAATCTTGCATGAAAATGTCCCAAAATAGATCAATGTATTTAAAACATTAATAAACAAATATTAAAAGATCTTTTTCTTTAAAAATCAACACTCTATCCTCTGGAAGAAAAGGTACACATAACTCAAAATCAGATATAGAGGAAAGCCATTAAGCATGAAAAAAAAATCTCAAATGATCACATCATGCACATGACAAAGACCATATAATCTCATAATACCTCAAGGGTAACAAATACATCAAGCATGGTTTAATTCCAAAATACCACATAGGTACACTAAGTAACGAACAAGGCCAACTTTGTAAATATCGATACCAAACCTAACACCCCTTCTCAGATAAGATACAAAAATCATTCTAAGAGATTCCTAACTCAAAATATAACACAATATTACAATCAAGAGGTTAAACAACAACATGACAATACAATATTTCCACATTCTATGTTATTCGTTACTTATCACTAATTTTACTCCATTAACTATTTGCTAAAATAACAACTGTATTCAAGTAATTTATTTGTGATATATTCATAAAACAATCAGCTCTCTTTATCTAATAAAAGATAAACAAAATTGCTTATCTAGCAACTCAAATTACATAACCTTCAATTTCACTAATTATAAATAATTCCATTCCTTTATTGATTATCACCATTTATACCTAACTTAAATGATTAATCGTATTGAAATGATTATTTCTTTGCTATAGTCTATATGTATGTAAATATATATATACATATATATTTGTACGTACACACACACACACATATATATAAACATACAAACACATATATAAATAAACTATGACAGAATAGAGTTATTTGCACCAAACATATAAAGAAACAAATATGCTTTTCCCAAGAAAGAATTCAAGACAAATCGCAAGGAACTCAAACAAAATCAATAAGCAACCACTACGCCTTTTACATTTAATACACAAAAATGACTAGAAGTGAGATTGAATAGGAAGAGCTCGATTTATTCAAAAATGACATCATAAACTCAAAATAAATACAACTAGTTTACTCGCAGCCCTCTAGAGTCACCTTAATCACCTTAAATCTAAATATCGATATAACTCTGGCATTTCGGGATAAGACAAAAACTACAATATTTGCATAAGTATCAGTTGCTTAACAAAATGCATGGGAAAAGCTAACAATTTAATAGTGACTTTACTATAACTAAAGGCAACAAATTTACCATTATATCAAAATAACAGATAGTACACATCAAAATAATAGGCAATACACATTGAAGTCTTCATAAATTAAATAGCTATCATAATTGCATGGCGTAGGGCTAGGAAGACACTGGAGTTAACAATAATGTTACTAACCTTCCATATCGCCGATACATTAAGCTACAAATGACTAAATTAAACTCAAGGTATCGATATATGAGATAGAGTCAAATATTAAAGGCTGCCCTTCAATTTTGAAGATGACAAAAGAAGAGATCTGCGCCAGCATCATCAAGAAAAAAAACTTACAAAGAAAAGGAATGCAGAGACTAACAAATACAGGTTGCGCACAATTCTTGCAAGGTATGACATGAGAAAACTATGAAGTCACAGGCCGTGTGGCATTAAACAAGATAAGACTATAGAACCTTATGGATCTAAAGCAAATGTAGCATAGCCTTGTCAATCTCAGACTCTAAATTTTATACATAAGAGAATTGTCCTGAGAGATCTAAACTCTTCCATCAACATAGAATAGCGACACTGCTAAAATGGAGGATATGGTGATGCTAAATGAAACAATCTAAAAAAATTAGAGGTGTACAATATAAGCATAAGGAAACATACACAACAATTAAAGAATGTGTAAAGGAAGAGGTTACGCAGGTGGCTTAGAAGAAATCCTCCAAATTGCCACTATTATCTGGCGATACTGAACACCTCAAAATGCCTACAATATCGTAATGGGACAACCATTTAAAATATTATTTTAAACATTTTAAACCGCGCAAGCACCGCGGCCGAGAAAGACGACAACGAAACTGGATGAGGTTATTTAAACTCTTAAACTTCCTATCATACCCAGGCATTGCAGCCGAAACAGGATGACAACGAAATCAGAGAGATTATTTAAACTTTAAAATTTCTCTAATATGTTCAATTGCTTCAGCAATCACAAAATTACCAGTGGATCAGGAAACTTATTTAGACATCCGCACCTTCTTATATTCAAGCGTTGCAGCTGTAATAGGTGCAAATAGAATCAAGGTGATTATTTAAATCTATACGCCCTTCCAAGTTTGAGTGCGACAACTGTGAAAGGTTGCTAATGAAATAATGGAGGTTATTTATTCCTCTAAACTTCCTACTACGCTCAAACACTTCAGCTATGACTGGTTGACAATGGAATAAGGGAAAATTATTTAAATCTCTACTACATTTTACTTCCAAGTGCTGCAGATGTGAAAGATTGTCGGCATAATCAATAAGTTATGTTAACCTTTAAACTTCAGTGGGCACACAAAGATCAGACCAAATCCTAAACATTGGTGAATCTAAACAAGGGTGGTGCAAGCATCTTCAACAGGGTTTCAAACAAACAAAAGAGAGAATATGTAATCCTTCAGTAGTGCACAAATCCTACAGGAAAGGAAATATTATATTGAATACACACAATGCTAAAGCTCTCAATTCATTGAAATTAATAAACATTCAGGAAATTATCCTAATATTATAAACTTGTTTATGTGCAGGGTGCATGTCGTTGTGCAGTTTAGCGAATGAGAGATGCGCATGTAACAAGGAAGAAAGAGAAGTAGGGAGTTAAATCTAAATCTACCATCATATAGAGAAACTAGAAATTCAGAAACCTTACTTATATAGAGAAACTACTCTCTCATCAAAAGAAATTCTCAAGTTATGTAGAGAGAAATTGATGCAAGGCAGACACAAATTTTGAATAAACAAATAAACAAATAAGAATACAATTTTTTCTGGAATCATATTTCAAGTAAATAGAAGCAAAGACGAAACACAAAGGAACTTGATTTGTTGGGAAGCAGAGTAATTTCAAGAGCTTTTCCCCAAAATTTGTAGCTGCAACTTTGAATATTATGATCCATTGACCCAATTCACAATCAAACCACCAAAATCTTTATCACAAGGTTTTTGAAAACTAACAAATGTTGTAAAGAAACTTTTCCAGAATATTGTCATGCAAGAAGCTTCTTCAGAAAGATTGTCATGAAATTTTTTTAAAAGAATTGCCGTGAATGAAATTGCAACCCCCAAAAACTTTTTAATGCAATTAATTACCTCCAGTTACAAAACTTAACTGATTGTAGTCATGCATTCAAAAATTTCTCAATCAGTTATAATCATTAAATATCTAAGATATTATCGCTCAACTCATGTTTTCAGATATTTTAAACTTGTTGAAAACAACTCTTTTAAAATATTGACTTTTCACAAGAATCTAGTTTGCACAATTAATTCCACAGTTACATTTTAAATAATTACCTTTTTCAAAATTAGCATTCACTTTTAAATTAATAACTTGTTTAATTTATTTTAATAAATCAAACCTTATTCATAAACATTTAATCTAATATTTAAACAAATTTACATTTAATCAAATATATTAACAAATAAGCCATTTAACTAAATTAAACAATAATTAATTTCCAAATAAAATAGCACAAATAAAATTGACACGACAAGACAAAACAACAAACGACAACGA